>JARACY010002015.1:0-48239 GCA_029255725.1 Scrobipalpa atriplicella
CCGACACTACAAAGAAACAGACTACAATGGTACATTCACAATAGAACATGTAGGGCTGCCAACTACCATTGGCCACTATAGCCAAGTAATAGCTGTGCTATTTTAGTCGGCTTGAAAACTCTGACTCCAGGGTTTTTCGGGTCGTTGTTCGATTCGAAATCCCACTCGATTAGAATGGAAGAAGTATTTAATTAAGTACTTAGATGGGTTTGTATTTAGTGGGTTTTCGAGTCTACGTACGAGCTGGTAAAACCCTGGCGTCAGAGTTTTCAACCTGCCTATAGCACAGATAATAAGCGTCTGACATGTTTTGCGTAAACTTCTCCGAAGCAAGCAATCTTTTTTTCTTGCAGACAATTTTGTAACCACTGGAAAAAACTTGACCAATTAAAAATCCATTAAATTGACAAATACCTATAAAGATGTGTTCCCTGGCAATCGAACCCGGGAGCTCCGGATCGGAAACCGAAAGTTCAGACCACTGATGCAGTTAAAAATATTTATTTTTGTACTTTTCGTTTGTCAGCAGCCCTACGACCAACCTACAGTGCCGTATCAGAGTTTTCCCATGACATAGTCTATGGTGTATAAATACAAGCAGCTATCTAATGACTGTTTTCAACATTTACCGGATATAACTACCATGCCATTCCTATTTAATAACATACATCATTTATATCATAACGTGATCTAAATGAGATTTGCTCTCATTGTTATTGTCGGTGAAAATTTTTGTATATTGTTTGGGCTCCCATCACACACTCATGGACAAAAACATACATAGAAACATTCAATCACGCCTTTGTACGGGGGCCCAAGGGCTGGCTGCTATTTTGCACAAAGAGTCAGCTTGACAGTGCAACGAGGCAACGCTGCCAGTATCTTGAGAACTTCGCCTCAATGTGGCGTGCTGGATGAAATATATTTTCTGTCACATCATCATCATCAGCCTGTATCGCCACTCAGCTCGGTCTTCAGCCGTTCTCATCCAATTTCTGCCGGCTTTCTTACGAATATCATCGCGCCATCTGGTTTCAGACGTCCTACACTACGGCCCGTATTTATAATCAGCTCTCAAGAGTGACAGCGAGTTTGAGTTTGTATCAGAAATGTCATTCCAGTACAAAATGACTTGTCAAATCCGCACTTAATATTGCTCTCAATTGCTACTCTGAAGTTTTCAAAAGAGTCTGGCAGACTGTATAACATCATTATGGTGAGTAGATCCGTGTTGATTTCGATTTCCATGTCTTTTAGCTTATCAACAAGGTCAACAAATGTGTTTATGTGGTCTCTTACGTTATCACCATTTTTTAGTTTCAGATGCAGTAATTTCTTCAGTAATGTAGCTTTGCGAGCTGGTCCTCGGCTTTCGTAAGCATTTTTTAGGGTTTCCCATACGTCTTTGGACGTTTTGCACGACTTTACCAGTTTCAGTTCACTGGGTGAAATTATCAAGATTAATTCAGCTTTGGCTAAAGAATCTTTCTTCGCGTCATCTGTACTGCTGATACACTCGAAGAGGCCCGCTTTTGTTAGCACGGCTTCGGCCTGGACCTTCCATGTATCGTAATTTGTTTTCGTGAGAGGTTCGATATGTACGTGGAACTTTGACGTGGCCATCTTTCACGATTTGCGCACTTGGTGACGAGCTGGTACCATAACCTATAGGGTTAGGTCCAGTGGATCGTAATAAAAGTATTTTTACACTTAAACTGTTGTTTTATTTGGATATTTTCCATAAATTATGTTTTACATAAAATGCCGCGAACATTGCGAAAAACCAGAGGGAATGACATTAGCTTTTTAATCTAGTCTATGCTAAGGCAAAGGTGTTTATTGTATACAGCCTAATTCCAACAATAGCATTTGTTTCAACTAATTTGGACTTAAACGTGGAAAACTTGATTCTCTTAATGAACAAACATTACCTATGTAAGTTGTCAGTAAAAAAAAAAGTCTCCCCTTTCGAAATATTTAAAATAACTCAATAAAATAAATAAAATAGTTTCAATAACCACGTACATGAAATAAAAAGGTCGTAAGCAATAATATTAGCATTTTGAAGCTATCTCGTGTAGAAATGTTTCTCCGCACGGACCTTATTTTCGTTATTTTCGCAGTTATGCCGTTATGCTTCAAATAATATATGTTGCATCATATCTTTTAGTACATTAATCTTGTCAGGGTGTGGACACACTGGCAACAAGGTGTAATATAAATCGTACGATATGTTCTTCCACGCTGGACTGGAAAAGATAAAAAAAAACCTATGGACTAGCCTCGAGTAAAAATGTTATTTTTTTTTATCTCACGACTGCCTCTCGGCGATACTTGTAGCTGTGCGTTCACTTTACATTTATACACACAATAATGGCAAAGCGGCAGTCATGTGATAAAAATACTATACGCCGTTGACGCTCTGCTTATCCCATAAGGAAACATAGGGTTGATTTATTAATAAATAATAACTAAGTGACAGAAAAACAACAAATAAACGTAGGCTCGTATTTATAAAGCGATCTCAAGATTGAGAGCAATATTAAGTGCGGATTTGACAAGTCATTTTGTACTGGAATGACATTTCTGATACAAACTCAAACTCGCTGTCACTCTTGAGAGCTGATTATAAATACGGGCCGTAGTGTAGGACGTCTGAAACCAGATGGCGCGATGATATTCGTAAGAAAGCCGGCAGAAATTGGATGAGAACGGCTGAAGACCGAGCTGAGTGGCGATACAGGCTGATGATGATGATGTGACAGAAAATATATTTCATCCAGCACGCCACATTGAGGCGAAGTTCTCAAGATACTGGCAGCGTTGCCTCGTTGCACTGTCAAGCTGACTCTTTGTGCAAAATAGCAGCCAGCCCTTGGGCCCCCGTACAAAGGCGTGATTGAATGTTTCTATGTATGTTTTTGTCCATGAGTGTGTGATGGGAGCCCAAACAATATACAAAAATTTTCACCGACAATAACAATGAGAGCAAATCTCATTTAGATCACGTTATGATATAAATGATGTATGTTATTAAATAGGAATGGCATGGTAGTTATATCCGGTAAATGTTGAAAACAGTCATTAGATAGCTGCTTGTATTTATACACCATAGACTATGTCATGGGAAAACTCTGATACGGCACTGTAGGTTGGTCGTAGGGCTGCTGACAAACGAAAAGTACAAAAATAAATATTTTTAACTGCATCAGTGGTCTGAACTTTCGGTTTCCGATCCGGAGCTCCCGGGTTCGATTGCCAGGGAACACATCTTTATAGGTATTTGTCAATTTAATGGATTTTTAATTGGTCAAGTTTTTTCCAGTGGTTACAAAATTGTCTGCAAGAAAAAAAGATTGCTTGCTTCGGAGAAGTTTACGCAAAACATGTCAGACGCTTATTATCTGTGCTATAGGCAGGTTGAAAACTCTGACGCCAGGGTTTTACCAGCTCGTACGTAGACTCGAAAACCCACTAAATACAAACCCATCTAAGTACTTAATTAAATACTTCTTCCATTCTAATCGAGTGGGATTTCGAATCGAACAACGACCCGAAAAACCCTGGAGTCAGAGTTTTCAAGCCGACTAAAATAGCACAGCTATTACTTGGCTATAGTGGCCAATGGTAGTTGGCAGCCCTACATGTTCTATTGTGAATGTACCATTGTAGTCTGTTTCTTTGTAGTGTCGGTACCGATTTTTCTTTTACTGTGAGAGATATCGGGCTGGGCTTTTCTGAACTACTGTGTAGTTCTATCACACCAGATATAGTCACGCCTTTATTACTTAACGTAGAACTAGAGAAACCTCATAATTAATACATTTAGTTTTTCCCAGTTTAACGGTTAAATTGCTATACTGATAGGTTGTTATACCGAAATACTCGTCTCTCTTTACAAATTCTATCAGTCAGATATGCCTTGACTAAGGGAAGCAGAAAAAATATTTTCTGTTTTATTATTGCTCCTAGTCTAGTATGGAACATTTTGGTGCAATTTTGTTAATATGACACAATTCTAACACATCTGCCGTTAACCTACAAATAAGTGTGCCACCACCTTAGCCAGTTGGAACCGTTTCGTATTATATTTTATAACACATTTGCTCGTAAAAGGTCTCTTACTACACCAATTTCAATATTGTATTGTATCTTATTACGTACTTGAGCGTAATCGTAATGTAAAATGCACGAGTGCTGTAAAACACACGAGTTTTTTTTTTAATTAGGTAAAACGCACGGTTTATCGAACGGTACTTTTTTAAATCTTAGCAAAGAGTTTTTATGGCAGAAAAGTGGTCAACATTTTATAAATAAAATTAACTTTGGGAGATAAAGTATAATAAAATAAACATTTAATTCTTTGATTTAATTAATTTTTACAATAAATTACAACCATTTATCTGTAACAAAATAAAAAAAATATTAATTTAGTTTATTAGTAATACTGGCTGGTTTTTTGGTGCTTTGCCTTAAAAAAAAGCGCTGCGCGATATATACTAGGTAATCTGGGGTACGTTCAGAAACGCTCGATCGATCGAAATTTAACCTGGTTAAAAATTATATTGCCCGTTCAGAGACACCTGGCAGACGAAATTTCGACTAGGTTAATTTTTATCCGGCCCGTTCAGAGGCGCACCGGAAGTGAGGTTTTATCTGACAGCAGCTAAGGTGCACGTTCAGTGCGTCCCACTAGTATAAGATTCGATCGGTATAAATATCGAACTGGGTCGACTGAACGTACCCCTGTGGATGCGCGCGCATCGCTAATTTGTGAACGAGTAAAAATTATTCCTCGCTTTTTTTCTTTTCGCTGTATTGTTTTAATTTTTTAGCTATTTCCTCGCAAATATGTTATAAAACGTCGTACGACATACGTGCGGTTTGATAATTACAGCCTCTGCTTTCTTGTAGCCCTCGCCTACGGCTCGGGCTAGCAATATCGCCTCGGCTGTAACTATCAACGCACCGCACTTGTATCGTAATGTACTATTCCTCAACAGCGACATGTGCGTTACATTTGTTGGGATTTAGGAGGTTGTTATCATTATTAGTTGGTTTTTCGTGTTGATTTGTTTATTTCCTCCATTTGCGCCTTTATTTCCGCAAAGAATCTTATCTTCCATGCTGGACTGGGAGTGATAGAAAAACATAGAATGTGCCAGCTGCATCTCGTCCTGGGCTTGCTGAAAAAACAGCTAATAGATCCGAGGGTTTCAGTTTATTGCAATTTAGGCGGTGATGGGCTGACAACGCGTCACTATAGCAATATACATAAATCATCTGTAATAAATAATATAACCCTCAAAGCTACGTGGCGGAAAGACCTTTGTTTAGGTCGCTTTTGCTCTGCCTACCCCATTAGGAATAAAAGCGTGATATTGTATGCATGTAGGTATGTATGTTTCCGCTAAAAAAAAGCGGTGGACTTAGTTCTGAATGAAACAGTACGGGGTTGTTAATATTTAACATCACCCTTAGCAAAGAGCTTAACGTGCACTCTGCAGCACGAAATCATCTGATCAGTAAGATAATTATTTACATGAGATTAACGAAGGGATAAATTGATTATGTCGCTTATTATACACATGAAAATTGAACCCACAACCTTAGAATCGATAGCTAAGGCTCAAACGACTACACCACAAGGGCAGTTAACTTGTATAAAACAAAATTTCAGCCAATGACAAGAAAAGCGTGAAAAATTCCGTCAAGTCATTTAACTTAATGAACTTGTATGGCAGGTTGTTAAGGACCGAGGTATTTCCGGTTCCGGAAAAAAAATCGTTTACTTTTAATGGTTACAGCGCTCTTAATTTTGGAAATTGGTTTTTTGTTACTTTTCCAAATGAAAATTAACCGTATTTTTCAACAATATTCCCATTAGCTATATAGGTATGTACCTAAGTGGTACGTATTTACTTAACTTATAAATAAATAAGAAAAAAACATGCAAAAAAGTCTTCTTATAAAATCGTTGACGGCCAGCCAACCCCATAAGGTTACAGGCTTGATTTTATGTATGTTTGTGATAAAATTCTCTTCTTTTCATCCCGAGTGATAGTTTTATTACTATTATATTTGTTTACTTCTAGACCTTCGTCGTACAAAGTGTATGTTACGACCGAAATGGCGTTACGATGAAATTTGTGACCGAAAGAGCTTTCCATGATAAATATGGACGGGATATAGTCCTAATTCTTATATACTATGGTACACAAAAGTATATAAACAGACATAATTTATTTCATGTTAGACTAAGGAGCATTGGTACAAAAACATAGAAATTGTCAGCCGCTTCCCTTCCCGAACAAATGAAAAAACCAGTTCTATCCTTCTCAGAATTTGCCAAACAGTAAGTATAGGCCGAGAATTCCGTACTTGTAGTTGTTCGTAATAGACATGCGATGGGCTGACAACTTGCCACTATAGGGATACACATTGCAATCAAAAATTGCCCTCAATATTTCTCAGACGTGGCGAAGGCGTCTTTTATTAGGCGTTTTGCGCTCTGCCTAACCCGTAAAGGCGTGACTTTACGTATGTATGCAACTCACGCACAAAAAGGTAATGTGCGTGTAGGTACATTTTATTTTATTTATTTTATTTATTGAATTTAGAAACAAACAGTTATGTACTTAAAAATAATACAACTTAATTATAATGTTTTTAAACTTACAGTTTCATATAACATTAAGTGTAATAACACAAGTTGAAATAAGACAAGGGTTAGTTAGCGTTTATAATTTTAAGTAAAATACTAAGTACATGTAATTTAGCTTCTATAAATTCAGTTTTACTAAGTTTCACTTCGTTTCTATTAGAATTCAAGCTTTTTCAATACAAGATGGAGTCTTTGGTAACTGTATAGAAAACTTTCAGTTCTCATTATCTTCATACAATAACTACACCAATCAAGGCCTATACAATTTCACGGAAAATTAATATAAACTTCATCGGTAGCAATAATTAATTCAACTTTGGTATGTTTTGGAAAAGTTAAATTAAGTTTGACTTTGGTTGAACTAATTTTATTATTAACTACGCCACAGTTTTATAACATAAATATTTGTCAAGAAATTTGAAGAAGTATAGGCGTTTACAGTCAGATTTTGGGTAAAACCATTAATCTAGTAGATAACGCAAGCAGATTTATTTTGCGTGTACATGTAGTATTTTTAACTCACGACTGCCACTTGAACATACTTTTGAGTTTCAATGTATACGCACATTGCCTAGTGTGCGTGAGTCAGCATAGTAAACCTGTAGTTACGCACACAATCGCGCATGTGTGCACGATCACAAGTATGGCCGAGCGGCAGTTGTGAGATAGAAATACTAATAACAGCCTGAACCTCCGTTTATCTTAGTATTGGTTCTGACTGAAAACGGTTTGCTTTCAATATTTACCGCGGTAATGCGTGTCGGTAGGTGTTTTTTTAATTATTGTGAAAAAGTAGGTAAAACTTAAAAAATGGTAATAAGACAAAAACAAAATTTCCTAACCACTAGTTCAAAAACACGCTCCGGACAAAACAGAAGAATATATTGCGTGATCTCCTCAATCTATAGATCTGATGTGAAGCCTGTTTTGGAACTTCAGACTTCCGTCTTGAAGGAATAATTAAAACATTCCTAACGTAATTACTTTTTGACGTCTTTCTTTACAGTGACAGAGATAGCAAAACACATTACGTCAGGAATATTAATTTGTTTAAGTGGGATATAGGGAATATCTGTTGAAAAATTTTGATCCTTTTTTTTTAGTTCTGTTTCAGTATCAAATACATGGCTTTCTTTCTCACGAAGTGATAAATTAGTGATATCAACATAGTGTTCCTCCCGAGGAAATCAAACCTACGACCTCAGGGTGGGGAGCATATGGCTTAGACTACTAGACCAACGCGCGCGAATTCTTGGCGTTTCTGTCATGCTCGCTTGAAAACTCCGTAAAGTCGCTTAAATTGGAGAGGGCTCAAAATAAATAAACTCTAAATCAAAACCGTAAAAAAATACTAAACTACGACGACGACAGTCCAAAGGGCAATAACTTAGTTTTCGTCTCTTACGCAACACGGCCTAAGCGCGAAACCTTGTAACTGGAAATGAGAAAAAAGGGCGTAAAGATGGTTTTTATATAAAAAGCTTTACCCCTCGAATCAAGACCTCTGGGTCAGATATGGCGGGTCGCCGGTTTATAGCCAGTTGAAGGGTTAGACCCGATGGCTTCTGGATATAGGGATGGGGCACAACAAAATTGGCGGGCTGTTTCTCTGATGGATATTGCAGGATTATCTCGTGCCGTTTGACCTTCACGATCAAGAAGGATTCCCGCGCCTCTGTGGTCTTGTGGCAGACTCAAAAGTCGGACGAAAAAACTGGGTTCGATTCCCAAAGGGGGATCACAAAATTAGTTGTGAATTTATGACTTTGCGAGGTTTTCCCTAATTTGGTTAAGTCAATGGATACTGAGTCACCTGCTCGTCTCGTCTGTAAATAAAAAGAATTTCGTGCTTCGGAGGGTACCAACGTAACGTAGAATGTTCCAGCGGTTTTGCTTCCCGGGCATACTGTAGGATACAGTCGAGGGAGACGAAGGTTTAAGTAAATAGTAGTTTCAACTTTCTGAAATGATCTTGAACCTTGTCAGACGTTGCAAAAACGCCACAGGCATTTATGCGGTCGTTGACGCTCTTTCTAGTCTACCTACCCCGTAAAAGAAACAGGCGTGAATATAAAGGTATGTGTAATGTATCACTATGTAAGAAATACCTATGAAACTAATATTTTGTATCGATACAATTACCATTTTTTTGCCCAACCTTACACCGTGACAATAATGGAACAGGACTATTTTACGAGTGCCTTTTATTTAAATTCGCTAGTTCCGGATCCAATAACCAATCCAGACCCGCTATATTTCTTGACCCGCGCATATACAAGAAGGGTATTGCATACAGGATGTTAGGAAAAGTGTTAAGTTTTACTTTGGTAAGTACAGACATGTTCTTGGTATAATTTATTAGGAACAACTGATATTCTTTGACATGGATTTCAATATAGAAGATAAAAAGGAGGTTAAGCTTACCTTGGCTGCCAGTATCAGCAACAATATTATAAATTTCTTTCCTATTAATTAAAACCTTTTTAGGGTCTGACAAAATGCTTTTATTATGTCATTGAAGCTCTGTCTGAATCGTAATCGTATTATTCAAGCATTTGTTTATGGCTTGAATTTAGTGTTTGCAATGAAGCTATGAATTCCTATTTAATGTGCAAAAACTATTATGTAAATATTTACACTTAAAACTCACTCTGAGGTAGTTAAGATTTGTTAACAATATTCGTTGTACTTAGAGATAGATAGATAGTTATTGCGAACAGTGGCCGATGGAAGCTGTGAACAGAGACGCCTGGAGAGATAAGGGGGAGGTCTTTGCCCAGCAGTGGGACGATTTATAGGCTATTAAAAAAAAAAAACTTTGTACTTCGCCTTACACCCTGTATATCTTGACCCGCGCATACAATAGAAGGGTACGATATATGTCTACGACTTACATTACGTTTAACGACAGTGATAGTTTCTAATATTCCGAATCACCTGTGCCCCCCCCCATCTGTTACCCAATTTACCCCTTTTTTTAGAGCTATGTTGCGTAAGGATCTTAAGTTAGCAGTTGCTGAGATTTGCGAGACGGAAAGGTTTATGAAGGTGAATTTTCGTATTGTTTTTTTAAGAACAGATACATAAAATTATGCCTTCGCCCCTTATGGGGCAGGCAGACCGAAGAAAGCCTAGTAAAAGGCGTTATCACCACGGCTGCTAAATACTGTAGGTTGTCTAATTGTAGGTTGTCAGTCACAACACATTATCCCTTTGTTGGTTTTACAGCATGCCCGGAAGGAGAAACAGCTGGTACACTCTATGGCCCGTATTTATAATCAGCTCTCAAGAGTGACAGCGAGTTTGAGTTCGTATCAGAAATGTCATTCCAGTACAAAATTACCTGTCAAATCCGCACTCAACATTGCTCTCAATCATGAGATCGCTTTATAAATACGAGCCTATGTTTTTTATCGCATTCAATCCAGCATGAAACGTACTTACATAGGTATATTTAAGTTGCCAACCTTACAAAAACCTACAGACGTAAATCTCTTTAAATGCAGCACTTATTTTTCCCTTTCCTTAAGCACACATCTGCAACACTAAATTCACAATTACACGCAAACTCTGTACAGCGTCTAAATATTCAATTTCATCTGCTCGCCAACTTTCAAAGCGTGAATTCCAGTCGTTTACAAGACTTACTGTAACTTTGCCTCTTTGCCTCCAGTTTTGTATGTTAAGCACTCGTCGTTATAACTACTCTGGGTGTTGTTTAAACTCCTGCGCCTTCTTTTTGGCATCTGTTTTGAGCCGGCGGTATTCCAGTTATGTTCTTTGGCAGCTTTGTCTTTTGTAATGTTATTTATTTATTTATTTAACCATTTATTGTACACAGAAATAATTACAGAACAGAACATAGAGAATTAAGACACAACAGGCACTGCTTATTCCTAAAAGAAATTTCTTCCAGCAGACCTAGTAAGTGATATGGCATATGAACGTGACGCGGATAAGACGTGCACAATATATATATATATATGTTATCTTGTTTCTTTGCAATCTTTTTCAGTCTTGTGGGTTTTGGAAGCAACGATAATAGTACATTACGATATAAGTGCGGTGGGTTGATCATTACAGCCGAGGCGATATTGCTAGCCCGAGCCGTAGGCGAGGGCTATAAGAAGGCAGAGGCTGTAATTATCAAAGCGCACGTATGTCGTACGACGTTTTATGACATATTTGCGAGGAAATAAATAGAACTAGATAAAAAAAATTAACAATACAGCGAAAAGAAAAAGCGCGCGGAATAATTTTTACTTATTCACAAATTAATATGCGCGCGCATCAACGCTTTCTTTTTTAAGCCATAGTACAAAGAAACAAAAACCAGCCAGTATTACTAATAAAGTAAATTAATATTTTTTTTATTTTGTTACAGATAAATGGTTGTAATTTATTGTAAAAATTAATTAAATCAAAGAATTAAATGTTTATTTTATTATACTTTATCTCCCAAAGTTAATTTTATTTATAAAATGTTGACCACTTTTCTGCCATAAAAACTCTTTGCTAAGATTTAAAAAAGTACCGTGCGATAAACCGTGCGTTTGACCTAATTAAAAAAAAAAACTCGTGTGTTTTACAGCACTCGTGCATTTTACATTACGATTACGCACAAGTACGTAATAAGATACAATACAATATTGAAATTGGTGTAATAAGAGACCCTTTACGAGCAAATGTGTTATAAAATAGTTTTTATATACCTACATCTGATGGTTTGTGAAGTACAGAGTCGTTTTACTTGTTATAATGAGTTAAATCATTTTTGGTCAAATTTTTCTGAGTATGTAACTTACAAACATTTCAAGAAGCACGATTTCTAAAGTTTGCACAACTGTAACTCATTTTAATAAAACTATTTTTAACGGATTTAAGTTGTGTTTTTTTTTCCAACGTTTCGAACCCTTTCCAGGGGTCGTGGTCGCGGATGACTTCTTCTTTAGTTAAAATAGTTTTATTAAAACATTTCAAGAAGGCTACTCATAATACGAGTGTAATTTTTAAAAGATTTTTCTCTCTAAAAGAACAGCCATATTTCACTAGACCTGATATTTTCTTTTAAAACTAAAGTAGCAACTTCTTTACTGACTGTAAAACCACTACTCATACAACCCAGACATCCTTACTTGCAATATTACGACTAAATAATTCTTTCCTATACCACAGTAGAGGAAAGATAACAGAAAAGAAACTTCGTCGAACCTATTATAAGTTTTACTTATTTATTTATTTAAGAATTTGCTGTACACAAAAACATCATAAGAACAGGACATAAAAAACAAGGACACAACAGGCACAGCTTATTTCTGAAATGAAATTTCTTACAGCAGACCTACCAGAAGTGATAAAGTAAGTAAATCAGTAAGTTTCGAGATCGTTCAATGTACTCTATTGATGTAGCGTTTAGTCGTCATTAGCCATAAGGGTTATTTCAGTCAGTGAAAAAATAGGAGAATCAGAGCCCCATACTGAGAGAAAATGCAGCCTGCCAAGCAGCGTACGACAGTTGGTAATGGCGAATTAATCCAGAGAGATCATGGCCCGCAGTTGACTTTTAGTGGAAGTCGTAGTAGTATGAAGACATTTTACTGTTATTTTCCTCTACTGTCGCTTATTAAACTCTATACTTATGTTTCCGTTTTGAAAATAAGTCTGGTACGAAATGACCTGCTAACATAACTAGTTTGTGTACCTTCATATTTACAAGAGTGTTGACGTGACTTCGACCACTTAAAGGGCATCTATTGCTTGCTATGCTGGACTAGTAGCGATAGGATAACACAGAATGTTCCAGCCGCTTCTCTTCCCAGGCATGCTGTAGATATTAGTAGAGGATGGCGAGGGTTTGGAGGAATTGTAATCTAGGATAACAGGCTGACAACCTATCACTACAGCAAGTACGCAGTTTGTTATAACAAAAATTACCCTCAAGCTTCGTCGAAATGCCCTGTAATGAGGTCGTTGACGCTCTAACTATTTCTTAAATACATACATAAAATCACGCTTTTATCTCTAATGGGGTAGGCAGAGCAAAAACGACCTAAACAAAGGTAGTTTTGCCACGTCTGACAAGTTTTGAGGGATATTACAGTACAGATGATTATGTATATTGCTATAGTGACGGGTTGTCAACCCATCGCCTAAATTACAATACACATAAACCCTCGAATCCCTTAGCTGGTTTTACAGCATGCCCGGGAGGAGATGCAGCTGGCACATTCTATGTTTTTCTATCACTCCCAGTCCAGAATGGAAAAATTTCTTACAGGTGTTACTATATATTTTGTATGTATGGATCTATCGCTTTATTTGAATGGTTTGAGTTGCCTCTGTGATCTAGAAGGCCATTCACAATTTAGTGGTCTCTGGTTCAAATCCGTTTTGATAAAAAAAAACTCAAAGAAGTTTGATCCAATATTTTGTTCAAAACCCTCAAATTACAATTTATCTTTAAAAGATGACTAAAAACATTCTTGTTCAACATTCTTTCTGCTTCCCGATAAGAATCGACCACTTAACCCCGTTGCTGCCGCCCCATTTTTTTAAACGACTCCAAAACAAAGGAGGAGGTTCTCAATTCGGTTGAATGTTTTATAATTTTTTATATACATGTGACCTCTACCGAGGGTTATCAATAACTTTTTGTTGAGATTTTAACCCGCAATGCGTCAGATTTAAAATACGCTAGATAACGCAAGCCATCCAAACAAGGGAGCAAGAGAAGTTTAGGCTTTGCTAAAACTTGATGCGACTTCTTGTTGGCCAATGTTGTGCTAAAATTATTAATAAAAATGTGTTATATATTTATAATTTTGTTGAAACACTATTATGAAATATATTAACAATTTAAGGCTGGCGTGAGTCGTGAGGTTCTCGTAGGAAGATAAAAAATTACACGCACAGTTTTCATACCCTGTCCTACCTAGTTTAGTGATTTTAATAATTGGTATTTAGATTCAAAAATAATTGATAGAAGTACAAAAGTGCATGTGAAATATTCTCTGTAAATTATTATTTTTATTAAGTGTAATTTTAAGCTATATTGGACAGTGTTAATTTTGTTTACGGTATCTAGCCTAATCTTAATCTGCGCTCCCGGCTCAGTATATCTTTTTTATCGTGCCAAGATACCCGGGGAGGATGTTCTATCAATATTTAAGAGGGTTTCGGACGAGAAACATAACTTTTCTCATACTGTTTGCAAATTTTATATCAGGGGTGAGATTGCGTCTATGAGTGTGAGCGAGAAAAAAGACGGTAAAAAAGAGTCAGAAGATTTCGTTAGTGATGTGCCGGAAAGAAGAATTTAGAGCAATTTTAAGAATAATATCAGTAGTTTACGAAGTGCAAGACTGTACTTAAAATTTAAAAAAAATTGGTTGGTGCACTCACTGTGTTATTTTATTTCTGAAAATATAAGAAATAACAAATCAAAAATTCTACCGCAGACAAGATCATGTTATAATATTTCTTGATGAATTTTGAAATAAAATATTCGTACCGATACGAAACCAAAAAAAAACCGAATACGAATCTACACCCATGTCACATCACTAGTAGATGGTGCAGTGGCAGTAAAAGTTCATTGTTATGGTCAAAGTCTAGTGCTAAGAAGTGTGCTAGCTCCACCCATTTTTATACAGATTTTATTCATAGAAACTTCCACTCAGAGACCTACAAAAAAGGTCAACGCCCTTTTATCGAAATGATTGCAACAAGTTCTACTATTATGAGTAAATGATGAAATAAACATACATAAAATCACTCCTTTATCCCTTACGGGGTAGGCAGAGGCGCTTTCGCCACCAAGACTGACAAAAATTGAGGGCAATTTAAGATTATAATTTGTATCGCTGTAGTGACAGGTTGTCAGCTTACGATACAGTGTAACCCTCGAATTCCTTTTGCTGACTTCAACAGCTTGCCCGGGAGGAAGGGCACCTGGAACATTCTATGTTTTTCTATTACTCTCAGTCCAGTATGTAAGATAAATAAATGTAAAAAAATTGGACTTTTTTTTAAACTTTAAACATCGAAGGCTGATGTAATGAAAAAGAAAGCACAACACTGTTTTTAATAAAAATGGCGGTAGGTACATACTTAACATTTCTAATTTATGCATTTTTATCACTAATATAACTATCAGAATTCTCTGTTGTATTTGAAGGCTTCAGTTTAATATTCTTGAAAACAAAACAAGTTATTTTAAAATTAGATTCTTCACTAGACTGTAAAAGCGATTGATCGAAGATTTTCTTCAACAAAAGTCCTTGATGTATGAAATATTTCGTATATTCTCTATATTGGTTTCTGTTCAGTAAAATAAACCAGACGAAGCCAAAGTATATAAAAATGGAAAATAAATTCCGTCTGTCAGTTTCTTGCTCTTTCACTCCTAAACAGTCAAACGTACGTAGGTATCTCACTGAAATTTGGTAGAACAATGTTATCTTGGAGACGAACAATGGACATAGGACGTAGGTAGGAACATACATGGAACTGGAGTCAACTTAAAAGCTGATTTTCTCCAATTACATTTACTCCCATGTTGGACTGGGAGTGATAGAAAAACATAGAATGTGCCAGCTGCATCTCCTCCCGGGTATGCTGTAAAAATCAGCTAAGGGATTCGAGGGTTTCAGTATTGTAATTTAGGCGATGGGCTGACAACCTGTCACTATAGCAACTATCTATCTGGAATAACCATTAAAACTTGTCAGACGTGGCGGAACGACCTTTGATTAGGTCGTTTACGCTTTGCCCACTCCATTAGGGATAAAGGCGTGAATATTATGTATTATGTATGTATGTACATTTACCACCACGCTAATAATGATCTGTCAAAAACATGGTGTTGTGCAGCCAAAGATCTATCACGTAGAACAAGGAATTTATATTCTGAGGGTCACACATGTTGCGACTTTACTGTAAGTCGTTTAGAGAGTTTTTAATCTGAGTTGGCAGCCATGTTGGCGGTGTTACTTCTTTTCTTTTCTCAAATTTTTTATGTAGCCTGTAATGTGTCCCACTGCATCATCACTGCGGAGCAAAGGCCTCCCCTCTCCACATTTTAAAGTGAAATTGACATTCTTTTTATAATCAACCTTTTGTCAAGCAAAATATGTCAAACTAAATTAGATCTATACACTACCCACCGACCTAGATTGGATATACACCAGGGCTATTAACTACAATGACCGCCCGAAGTTCAAACTCCCGCTCGACACCCGTTCAGTGTGACGCAACCTCAAAACTTAGCCAGCTCATTTCCGTAGCAACATCCATGATAACGTAATTGGCACCAGCCTTCTCCAAGCTTCCAAGATTATCCTTACAACTCCCAAGCTTACAGACTTCAGCTTGAAACTTCAGCTTTCTTTCAAACTCGTCCGTTTTGTCCAAGTTTCCGTGTTAAAAAGCACGTCGTCTATGGATAAAACTTGGGAGGGTAGTTGGAAATTAACCCGCGTCTTTCGAGGAATTTGTAAGGGTTAAGTTTTTTGAGCTTTTTGAGTTTAAATGTTGGAAACCTAAGCTCTATTGGAATGTTTTTGAAGTTATTGTGGTTTGCTAATGGGGCGGGTTTAAGTTTAGCTGAAGTGGGGCTTAGTGCAATAAGAGTTGAATTTTGTCGAAAAGCTAAGGAATAGTAATTTGCCCAAAGTATTCCGGAAGGTACCACTAAGCAAAAAAGGTTTAAAGTTGATTATCTTTCAATACTACTGTTTTTACGTCAATTTAAAATAATTAACACATCAATACTTGAATTTTGACGAGTCTTCAATAAATACAAACATACATACCTGTACCTACGTTTGGTTTGACATACACAAATCACGCCTTTATCCCTAATGGGGTAGGCAGAGCGTTAAAATCCCAAACAAAGGTCATTACGCCACCTCTGACAAGTTTTGAGGGTTGTTTAAGATAGACCTGAAATCTGGTTTGATATCCTAGGTATTTATGTCATATTTTCAAAATAATCTACAAAGGATATTACCTACATAGTTTTGCAAAAAAACTCTTACGAAAGATCACATAACATCACAAAAGGTGCCTATTCCAGAAAATTATTCCTTGAAACAAAATTTGCCCAGACAGAACTAGAATAAGGAAATTACAGTAATAATACAGGAACGTCACACGTTACAATAAAAATAACTATCACGTAGCACCATACGTGCGAACCATCCTCTTGAAACGTGGCATATTATTACGTTATAAAAAACTGTATAAAGAGTCGGGGAAACTAGTTTAAAAGTCATATTATTATGAGGAGCTTTGGAAAAGTCAATCTTTGAGTGTACTGTGATACTCTGAAAAAAGTTAGGGAACATGTTGTTATATTAAAGAGAGGTAGAGTCTGTTCGAAAAGAGAACAGACATAGAATCGGAGGGCGCACATTTGTATTAACTATCCCACGGCTGGTTGCGTGGGGTTTATGCCTAGGTCTTTGACCTAAAACCTCCAAAATTTAATGTAGAAGGTTACTGTTAAAGACTTGGGCATAATCCTCACATGACCAAGCGACAGTTAATTAAATACAAATGCGCGCCCTCAAATTCCATGCCTGTTCTCTTTTCGAACAGACTCTAGTGTTGTGATATTTTTTTGTCTCTGAGAGCAGTAAAATAATTACGTAATATTTATTATGTGAGCCACATTTTTTAGGACAACTCAAGGCTTTTTAGGCAAATTTACCCAGACGATTGAGGTATATTCCCATGGAAAAAAAATGATTTTGATAGGATAGCTTTCTAAGGATGATTTTTTTATTGATATCTACTGTAGTTTTTGAGTGAATTAAGATATTGATCTTATACTCAACATTATCGGTATTTTATGACAAAGAGCTATGAAATAAACTAACGTAATATAATAACAGTTTATCATAAAAGTGAATGTAAATTTACTACTGTTTTATGAAGATATAAAAATGATCTATAAAATAAATATCCTATCTTCAGAAAAAGGTTCCACAGAGGGACCAAGGACTTTTGGGTACACCAATAACTCTCTAAGAATCGATTTAGATAGATATTACTTTTTAAATAGTCCAATTTATTACTTTTATGTTGATAGCCTGCTGATAAAAGAGGTTATTGAATAAAAATTGCTTATTACTTTATTTTTTATTTGACAACGGCTTAATTGGTAAATAGCTATACTATTTTATTTTATTTTGCACTTTCAATACTATTTTAATTTCTAAAATATGAGAAATAAGTCAAAAATTTCAACCGCAGATAAGATTTGAACCTGCGTCTTTAGAATACCGTCCTAACGCTTTAGCCAACTAAGCTACTGCGGACCTTGGTCTGAGCGGCGAAATTAGTGGTGAGTGGACGCTAGCGACATCTTTGGTTAAAGATTTCGATTTTTTGTTTCTCATATTTAGCCATACTATCTACTGCAACTAGCATGTCACTAGCTATAACGTGGAACGTCTGATGTTCAGTCATCATCAGCCACAACAGTCCACTGCTGGACATGGGCCTCCCCAAGATTGGGGGTATATGCCATACTCACCACGCTTGGCAGGCGGGTTGGTGAGCGCAGTAGAAGTTTTTCATTTACAAGGAACGCTGCTGCCCATTCCCTGGATTTATCCCTTAGTCACCTAGGAAGTTATGGGGTGATGCTATTCTAACCCGGCACCACACGGGCGGATAGATTATTGATGTTCAGTAGCGTTGTTTAATTAAAGGGCTATCTGTTTCATGAACAGCTATTTCGATCAGTTGGCTTCCACATATCCATATTATCGACTATATAGCTGGCTCCTAAGCTAAGCTCTTTGAACTGTACAACAGTATCAATCGACTTAGGAAGATTACCTAGGCCTGTAAGCTTTGATAGTAGTATCTGCATTTGACGTCCAATAAAACATAATCTAGGATAGGTTGTTGTATTTTTGCTGTGAAAAAACTGCCTTCGCGGTCTACGACGACTTTGTATTTGTTGTTTCTATTTTGTCTAGCCTGATTTTCCGAAAAGTAAGATGATCGATGCTGTTGGATCGACATGCATAGGTGAATGGTCGGTCCTGCGCCTTATTTCTCTCTAGTCGTGTCAGTATGTCCCATCAAAATTAGAGATTGAAAGAATAGGGAGTGCACTTTGGTGTTGCGCAAATACTGTGGCACTAAAAACTACTCCCGCGCAGACTTTCGATCATTGGGAGATTGGCCACCGAAAATCAGTTGGGAGAACTATTTAAGCAGTGCGCCGAAAAAACTTCGATACCGCGTTTTAGGCCCTGAGCAACTGTCTGGCACTGCAACTTTTCACAAGCGTTTTTAAACCCATAACTGAGTTTCTCCTCGATGTCATAATAAATAACATTGCGCTACAACAGAAGTTACAGCCCTCAGTTAAACTTTACCAGCTTCGGAGATCTCTAGAGGCCAAACTTGAAACTTGAAGCTGCTTCCAATGGTTCCTATTTGTCTCACGTTATGGTTGTAATATTTCGATGTGAGTAAATCTTTGTTTTATTTCACGCTTGGGTTCGATTTCCGACCAGATGTTTAGATGATAAATTGATATTGCCGCTATTTATCTTTCTCTTTATTTATCGTTCTTAAATCTTCACTGAGTGTCCGCAACACATCAGATTTTAGAGAAGAGATAAAATAGATCAAAATAAAATCTCGAAATTTAACACATGCTAGAAAGTTATACTTAATCCAGGGTAGTGGTAGTGGACAGGGCTAATTATTATCATTAGAAAATAATCCTTAAATACAACGGATTGCAATCGACCTAATCTCCGTCAGTGAAGACTTTGAGAGTCTATATTATCATGAAAACTAAGGAACCGATTTTGATGAATCTTAGAAACTTCTGTCTACTCACAGAAAAATACTCTCTCGAATAAAAATGTATAAAATAAAAATAACTTACTTATAACGGTCAGCGAAGCGTTAGCACGGATGACTTTATGCATCTGCGCCGGCCCGACTTGACACTGATATTCAGCGTCGTCTTCTAAGCTGACGTTCACTATGCGAAGGTTGTAGACGCCATGACGACGATCCCCAAACATGGTGTAGCGCGGGTACCCGGGGATCACTGATGAGAAGCCTGTAAGGAGAAAAGGATGTTAAAAGAGTATAAAAATAGGTTAAGTAATAATAACAATTTTTTGTGCTGGGAATGATTGAAAAATATATTTTCCGCTGACTCTCTTACTGGAAATAGTATTATAGATCATCCCACTTCTTGAAAATACTGTAGTTAATACCTACAGGAATACTGGGAATCAGTAGAAAGAGACGAGGGATATGGCAATGTTTGGTTTATTAATTAAGAGGAACGCTGTCAACCAGTCATTATTATACCTACTTGTATTGTAACAAAGCTTAGCGTTTTACTCCCCCGAAATGCACACAAGAAATATAAAACTGCGTAATTAAGTAGTAAAAATGTTAACTTTACAAAAACAATAAATTTATGCATTTTACAAAATACGAACACGGACAAGTTAAATTAAGGCGTTAACATGTAAACCACCAACGCGACGGTAGAAATATGACTACAACCTGATTCTATTTAGAATTTGAATTGTTTAACAATAAGTCACGACCACGACTTTATCCCTTACGGAGTAGGCAGAGTGTTTTCACCACGTCTAATAAATATCGACGGCATTTGCAGATTGTATTGTGTATCACTATAGTGACAAGTTGTCAGCCCATCGTCTAAATTACAATACACTGTATTTCTTAAAATATAGTATCCCTTTTGCTAACTTCTACAGCATGCCCGGGAGGAATTGTTTTTAGGTAGTCCTAATTTACGTTAGGATAAACTCGAGCGTGTCCCTCGCTTCGGTGAGGAGGTGGCGTATATGAGCCTGATGACAATGATGAATATTACCTTCTCTAAATACATACAGGAAAGAGTACGAAAGAGTACCTTCCATGCTGGACTGGGAGTGATAGAAAAACATAGAATGTGCCAGCTGCATCTCCTCCCGTGCATGCTGTAAAAATCAGCTAAGGGAATCGAGGGTATCAGTGTATTGCAATTTAGGCGATGGGCTGACAACCTGTCACTATAGCAATATACATATAATCATCATCTGTATTAGCCCTCGAAACTTGTCAGACGTGGCGGAACAACCTGTTTAGGTAGTTTTTGCTCTGCTTACCCCATTAGGGATAAAGGCGTGATTTTATGTATGTAAAGAGTACGACTACTTAAAGAATTAGGGCGTATAATCCGTCAATATACCTCTTCACCGTGTTAGCACGCAAGGTAACGCTCACTTCGCGTGCTGGAAGTGTCTAATCCGTTATATTGAATTAAATATCCATTGCCACATCGATTTCTGGTTATTTCTGTAAACCAGTTGGTTTTCCAGTTCTGTGCTAATGTATAAACACCAGAAAAACAAAACGAAATCATTCCAGAAACTTCTCCCGAAAGAATCAGATGATGTGACGCTTATTAAACCAACGTTAACATCAGATACATACAATCACGCTTATATTCCTCATGGGATAGACAGAGCATCAACAACCTAAACAATGGTGTGACTAGCATGACGTCTTGAGCTGTCCGAAGTGGTCATTTTGTATGGGGGACGTTACAATTTCGTTGTCTGAGCAGCCCTTATTAATCAGTTTGCGTCAAAAATAATATAGGTGCAAAAAACGTAATACAAAATGTAACGAAATAACTTTGAAAATCCAAAACCGAAAGTAATAAACAATCATATTCTTAGGCTCGTATTTATAAAGCAATCTCAAGTTTGAGAGCAATATTAAGTATAGATTTGACAGGTCGTTTGTACTGAAATGACATTTCTGATATGAACTCAAACTCGCTGTCACTCTTGAGAGCTGAGTATAAATACGGGCCTTACAACATCTAAAACTGGTACACTCGACCACCTACATTGTGTCGACAATATGGCGTCATGTTAACAACTCCATGCGGTGTTCACACGCAAAGATTTTATACTATTTTTAATAGTAGGTATGTCACATTGCACTGGTGAACAGGCAGAAGAAGATATTGTTTTGAATATTTACGAATATTCTTGCTGTCGCTTCTCTATCTACAAAATGGGCAAAAAAAAAAACAAAAAAAAACAGAAATTTTTGGTTCATCTTCTTCTCATCGAGTAGGTTTTTCGAATCGACGAACGACCCAATGAACCCTCGTGTAAGAGTTTTTAAACCGCAACAACTAATAGGCCTCTGAAATGGTTTGTGTAACGACCACAAACAAACAAACACTTATAAAGACAGCAGCCAAGACCGAGGGCTTAACGGGTTTTCCAAAGCACTGAATCCTTTTTCTTGCAGACAAAACAAGTGTTCAGCCTGCACTGTCTTAACCGAACTGGGGAAAATCTCACAAAGAAATTGACAAATATCAACTTTATGTTCCCCCTGTGGGAATTGAAACCACGACCGCCACGAAACCACGATCGGGAGATCATGGCTGAGACCACTATTCTACGTAGGTCTAATTCGAAAAATTCTTTCATAGCCTGGGTAGCATTGAAGTACAACGAGATATCCAATAGGAACACCCCGCCCCGTGTTAAATGGATCAGCTAGAAAATTGGTTCACAAAGGTGGAGCGATATCTGTAATGCTTCTCGAGTAAGTGAGTATAAAGGGTGAAAGGGATGGGTGTCTCAAAAAGGGGTTACTCATCAATGAAACTCCTTCTTTTGCTCTTGTGGATACCGAGTCGATTGACCCAATGAATAAAAAAAAAAAAAAAAACCCTGGTGTCAGAGTTTTTAAACCGCCTAGTTGTGTACTATAAAATAGTTTTATTCAAAAAAAGCTTGATTTCATTAGTTGTTTTAATGGTTTATTGGTTCTAGATTTTTAAGATGATGCCATGTTATTACTATCAGATAATTAAAAAATATTCATTAATATCGCCTTAAAAAGGATGCTACACAAAATTCATACCATTTGTTTTTTGTGAAAAAAAAACCAATCAGGTTCAATTCTCATCGGTTCAGTACACAATCGAGACGAGATGAAATCGGATCAAAAATTCATCACATCAGCCAATAAACGAGAATGCAATTGTAACTACGAAAATAACGAATAATTCAATATATCTACGTAGATTAGACTTCACGCGAATCGAAAAGCCGTGAAATTGCATGATTTGACAAATTAATTCCAAGTGCCTGAAAATAATTTATTGGAATTTAATTTGCAATGGCTTTACGAAAGAATAAACGTTTCCGCCAAATGCCATACGTTATATTACTTTGGGGGAAGGCAGAGCTTCACCTACCTACATATACCTACAAAGGTATTACCGCCACATTATGTCTCGTATTTATAAAGCGATCTCAAGAGTGAGAGCAATATTAAGTATGGATTTGACAGGTCGTTTTGTACTGAAGTGACATTTCTGATACGAACTCAAACTCGCTGTCACTCTTGAGAGCTGATTATAAATACGGGCCTATGACAAGGTTCTAGGGTTGTTTTAGATAGATTTGTTTATTGCTAAGAAAGAAAAAGACATGAGAAACAAGAAATCAAACACTTTTTTTTTTAATTCTGTTTAAAAAACTTTCGACTCTAAATAAATCATGGAAATTGATTTGGACTGCAAAGGCTCAGTTGTTATACTGATAGTATGGTATTCCTAGGTCACAGGTTCAAATTCTGGCTGTTCATTAACTAGCAAAACCTCGTGTGTTTGTTTACTAAGAAGTCCATCACTCAACCCATCATTAAGATCTACAAACAACCTACGAGTTGATGTAACTTAATGAGCCCTTTACCCATTTGTAAAGTGAACCTAAATGCAAGTAGGTCAAACCGCCTTTGTAATCCAGTTGTTTCAGCCTTGGATTTTCGATCCAGAGGTCGTGAGTTTGGTTTAGAAACTTGGTTTAGTAGCAAATATTTTTTTGTCTTTATGCGGTTTTCCTTAATTTGGTTAGGTCACTGAATCTTCTGATTGCTTTCGAAGAAAAATAATTTCTTGCTTTAGGGGGCACGTTACTACATTAAGAAATTAAGTATTACGCATTATCACGTCAGGGCATAGTAGAAAGAGGGGGATGTAAGTTATCTTCATGCAAACGCACCTCTTTCTACTATGGTCAGGGGGTTAAATTCTGACAAAATCAAAGCATTCAATCTGATAGAAATAAAGTACGCCAAGGCTTAACCTCGGCAAAAAAGTACGTATACTCTGTAAAACCTAGGATGGTAGCTTGCCATTCAGATGGAAATTAAAAGAAAATGTCATACAAGCCAATGCATGACGTTCGTACAGGTTTGTAGAGGGTTTATTTTGTGTGCGGAGGGTTTATTTTGGTTGACGGGGAGCGGTAAGATTTTGGTGCGGGGAGTACCTCTTCTTCAGTGTTAGCTAATATTGTATATTATTTGCTTAAAGTGAAGTGAACCTAGCTGCAAGTGGGTCAAAGTATCGGTTACAAGGCTCTGCGGTTTGTGGCTAACTTCGGTCGGGTTGCTTGACAGCTCAAGTATTATTCAGTTTAGTTTAAGGTTAGTAAGTAGTGGCTTAAGATAGTGTTGGTGTAATTTTAAGAGGTTTTAGTTTCGTAAACTGCCTCTGTGGTCTAGTGATAGTGGTCTGAGCTGTGGGCTCCCGATCCGGAGGTCCTGGGTTCGATTCCCAGAGAGGAACACCAAAGTTAATATTTCGTCAATTTATCAGGCTGGATCACATGATTGTCTGAAAGAAACATAGATTCCGTGCTTTGGAGGGCACGTTATATGATTTTCTGAAAGAAACATAGATTCCATGCATCGAAGGGCACGTTAAACCTACGGTGTCGGTCGCTGTCTTTACACAAAACCATGTCAGAGGCCTATTAGCTGTGCTATTAGCCGGTTTAAAAAACTCTGCCACCAGGTTTCATTGGGTCGACCGACTAAAAACCACACAACAAGATAAAGAATAAAAAGAGTCCTTGTTCTTAGATTCGAACTGGAAATGATTTTATCAATTTGTAGCAGAGCACAGTTGTAGTGGAGAGTGATATAACGCACGAATTCTCACATCAGACACAGAGGCAGGTCGAAGCAGCATTGAGCTGTTATAGATATCTAGCTACTAGAAATGGTTCTAGACATTTAGCCACTTGCAGTACTACTTAGGATCAATTCATACCCGGACGTGGCGGTACCGACTATTCAAGATCGTGATACAATAATGTAATTGGTCTATATTAACCGTGCAAAAAGATAGACATTTTATGTGACAATTAAATTTTTATTGTTTATTTTTTTATTTTATTTTATTGACAATTAAATGAACTTTGGAAAAATTGTATTGGAATTGTATGACCCATAAAATTATATTACTCGTACTTTTACATACAGGTCCTTTACCAAAAATTTTCAAAAAACTGGAGCTCGCACATAAAACGCCCAAGCGAGTAACGGCTTTTCATTAGTAAGGAAAGAAAAGTTTTTGAGATGGCAGTTGTACGGGGCTTTGAAAACGCTATAAAAATTATTTTAGGTACTTCTCCTGAAAGGTCAGACTTGACGAAACCGGCTTTTGTTAAGCTGCTGAATCTCTGCCTACCCAATAAAATTTGAGGAGTGATTTCATGTTATATGCAATGAATACGGTTGTCATAATTTCTATGACGCTGACCATACATTAGCTTCTATATCTTTGATAGGTATTGTTGTGTTATAAACTTATTGATAGTCTAAAATATACAATCCTCTAAGTTTTAGTTCTTATATCCCACTAGGTATATCTAAATTCTAGTCTATCTAGCTTAGAAGTTCTATACCTAGATAGTGTTTGTGGCAGAAGCCTTACTGGTATTAATGTGTCACTAGGTCAAACATGAGACGGACAAATTGAGACATAGAGCCATATACATTTCAGTGTATATTCATCTTAAAGCTCCTATATCTGACTTAACTAAGACTTTAGTAAGAGCATGAGCATTATTGAGCATGATATAGATCTAATAACAAAACAAATTGTTTTATGCTGGAATGGGAGCGACAGAAAAACAAAGAATGTTCCAGCCTTCTTCTCTTCCCGGACATACTGTAAAATTCAGTAGTAGTAGTTTACTGATCCCCGGGAAGAAAAGCACATGGAACATTCTATGTTTGACTGTCGCTCCCAGTCCAGCATGGGAAGAAAATTAAACATAGGTATTTTTGTCACAGATTAATGATACTTGGCGTAAAAAGTACTGCGTCCCTTTAAAGCATGTTCTACTAACTAATGATAACAAACAACTTTCTGTAAGCAATACAATTTTAGCTTGATAAGAAATTTCGACTTCTCCATCTCCATACAAAAAGACCAACTCGATCAGACAATTTGTATGGGGCACCCAAATTTGAGCTACTATATTTGCGCTTTTGGCAAGTTCTTTGTTAATAATAGTCCTCCCACCGATTTTCGGTGATGGCGGCCAATCTCCCAGAGATGGGCCAACTGCGCAGGACTAGTTTTTAGTGTCCAAGTGTTCGCGCTACACACAGGTGCACTCTCTATTCCTTCAATCTCTTATTCTGATGGGACAGGTTGACTGACACGACCAGAGAGAAATCAGGCGCAGGACCGACTATTTACATGCCCATCCGACAGCATGGATCATCTTACTTTTCGGAAAATCAGGTGATCAGCCTGCAATGCCCTAACCAAACTAGAAACAACAACACAAAGTCATTGTCCCCCGCCGGGAATCGAACCCGGGACCACCGGGTCGTGAGCCCATGGCTCAGACCGCTAGACCACGGAGGCAGTTCAAGTTGTTTGTTATCATTAGTAAAACATGGTGGTTTCAAGGAACGCAGTATTTTAAACCCTGTATAGTAAAATCACTACTAGCCTCTTTAAAACCCACCCCGTTTTCAAATAGGAGACAAGTGAATCCTCTGTCTTCCAATTTGCTGTTCGCTGACACGACTCGGGCATCGAAGCGGCTACGAGCGGTAACGATGCGCCCACGGACAAGTTATAAGATTCTAGCTTTTCTTATATCCTTTATTTTCACTTCTTCTTTTCCTTTTTTTCTTCCTACTTCCTGCCTTCCTGCCCTACTGCCCTCCTTCCTTCCTTTTTTCTTTCTTTCTAACTTTCTTCAAGTGAATCCTCTGTCTTTCAATTTGCTGTTCGCTGACACGACTCGGGCATCGAAGCGGCTACGAGCGGTAACGATGCGCCCACGGACAAGTTATATTTAAGATTCGAGCATTCCTTATTTTCGTCTTTCCTTTTTTCTTTCTTCATCCGTTTCTTCCTCAATTTTGCCCTCAATCATTCATTCTTTATCTCCTTTTTTCTGTCTTATGATCATTCTCTTTTTATATTTTCAGTCTCACTTAGTGCAGGCTAAATCCCGTAGATGTCTCTAAAGGGCTTCATGCTTCATACTTTCTAGGATAGGATCCCTGTAAACGATTTCCTGAAAGAATTTACATTTGAAAGTTGATCAGTTTCGTTGACTTGGCAACCCCTGTCAGCTTGGGTTAAACTGTCCCTTACACCCTATGCATATAGTAAAGCCTATTGCTTGTACCATCGGTTGTAACAATCCCCCCATTCAGGATGAGAATGTCTATACTGTGCCCATTGCCGTCCACCAATCAATTGAGCTCCAACTATTGTTCTGATGATATTAACTCCGGCCTGTTAAGTTGATAGGCTTGAAATTGCTACGTCTTACTGAACTGCCTGTAACTTGTCTATTGTATTGAAGTGCACTGAAAATGGTATGCAGTAATAGGCCATGGTTTGTGTACAACCACTATCAAGAGCAACAATGACCGACGATTAAGTGTGCCTAACGAAACACTGAATCCTTTTATTCAGGTGATTCCGATTGCATTGTTCAAACTGGGGAAATAACACAAAGTGATAAATTAACAAATATCACCTTTGTGTTCCCAAAAGCGAATCAAACTCACAACCTCTAGATAAGGTGTCCATGGATCAGACCACTAAACCACGGAGGCTTAATGGGGTTTTCTTAGGTTTACCCAACACCAGCTGGGTAATGTTACGCATCACACACAACCTTAGAACTTCTGTGCAAGTGCATGCAGCTTTCCTTACAAAGTTTTCCTTGACCTCAAAAGCACCGAATAAAAGTACAAAATGAGAGTCGAAAACAAAAAACAATTTGGAACGTGGTTGGATTCGAACTTCGACCTCCCAGGTAGCGGCCCTATCCACTACACCATCGACCTTATTGGCCCTATACCTAGTATTAATTTTGATACAATTATAGCAGCGGAATTAATAGTTATTACTAAGTCAATATTACTGTCAATAATGATGTATATGGACCTATCACGACTTAATTAATAGTGATCATAATTGATGCTATGGGTTGAAACTAGTTTAGAAATGGAAGCTATATTTAGGGTTTATACAAAACCAGTGTTGCTGGGTGGTTTAAGACGGTACTACCTACTTTTAGTAACTTGATTTGTAAAAAATAGTTTCTGGTGACTTAGAAGACATTTTGCGTAACTGCTCTGACGTTTTTTGCGCGGCATTTACAGACTTTACTCGAATTCTACGACTGTTTCTCGACTGCCACGGCTTTCTATCGACTGCCGCGGCTTTTTCTTGACTACCATGACTTTTTCTCGACTACCACGGATTTTTCTTGGTTAACAATTTTTTTCTCGCACCTACCATAAACTTAGTTTCTTGCTACTAAAATGAGTTTCTATTCTAGAACTTCTCTTAGACTTACCTAGAGCGAATCCATCCTTAGCCCACTGCACCTGCCCAGCCAGATTAGCAACAGCACATTCTAACACAGCCTCTGCGCCCTCTTGTACCCTTAAACTGCGGGGCGCTATTCTGAAATACTGCTGTTGGAAGGCTGTAGCAGCGGCCAGAACTGCAACAAAGAAAGTCAAGAATAAATGAAAGACGTCAAAAATAAATGAAAGAAGTTAAGAATAAATGAAAGACGTTATAAATAAATGAAAGAAGTTTAAATCAAAGACTTAATTTTGAAATTTCGTAATTATTTTCATTTCAACTAAGAGACATTTGATCATGGTGTTTGTAACAATGCCGAAATATGGGGAAATTAAAAACAATTTAATCGTGGTAAAAACCCATTATCTCAATCTCGTAAAACAAATAAAAGGAACGTGTTAAAACTAAATTATTAACTAAGGTTCTTTTCCAGCCGACAAGATGTAGGTAGTTACCTTCGTAAAAATTATGTTAAAAACAAACTAGGATTTTTTAAAGAAAATTCTAAATAATACCAGGATTTAAAAATAAAACGTTTCAGCGATTATTAATTTTTCAGCAAATTTTCTGTTTTTTTACCGTTTCAGAGATTTTTTAATTTGATAAAGCGTCGGGATTAATAAAAGTACAATCAATCAAAAATATAGGATAATTTTTTTTTTCACTTTTATTACAATGTTAAAATGTATGTTTTAATGGCTCACCTGGTACTTTAAAACGTAAAACAAATTAAATAAATGCATTTTATAAAGGGTGTAAGGGACAGCGAACCGCAATCTGATAGGGGTTGCCCCGAAACTGAACAACTTTATTTCCTGAAATAATTTTCCGGTGAAAGTTGTTCAGTTTCGTTGAATGGGCAATATCTATCCATTTCTGGTACGCTGTCCCCAACGAGCTGTTTCTTACCACGGTATATAAAGGTACATTTTTTTAAACCTTGTTGAACTCGCGTTATGGCACTGTTATTTATAGACAAAACTGCATTCCGAAGGCTCTATATAAATATCCACAACGAAAAATAAATAAAATAGCAAATACAGTCGACTTCTTTTTAACGTGAGACAAATGCATCGAGTTGCGTCGTTTGCTTTTTATTTAAAGCGTTCATGTCGCACACTAACGCCACTATGTAAAAAATAAAACTTTTATAAAAAAAAAACAGTTATTTTTTCATTAATTATAATAACAAAATTATCTGCAATGATTCATCATGGCTGTGTTAGATTATTTTATGCAACGAACTATTGTTTAAGACTCTGTAATTTTATTTTACCTTCTATTTAACTTTATAATAAATACCTTATACACTTTTTACAAAATATGTAGCTAAATAGATACGAGGTGTTATTATTATTATAACGTTTTGAAAGCGGAATGGAAGAAAACGATTTTACACCAGCGGATGCCGAACCGGGCAAATTGAAGTGGAAAACATCGGAAAGCGTATTAGGCCGGTAAAACGCTAGAGAGAAGAAGAATAAGTTTTGTTAAAGTGGCGCAAGTAAGCGGGATAAACCTTCTCAACTTCGTACCAGACGGATAAATTGATCCTCTAAATAAAAGAACGTATGGAGCAGCTTGCTGCTTTTATTGTTCTTTTTATTTGGCAGACTGTACTGTTTGTGTTTTGAAATTATTTGAAACGTAGAATATTGTACCTAACTATCTGTTTTATTTTCATAGACTAAAGTAGTACTAACAGTTTTGGACTGTAGCATACGAATTCAGGGGACACTTAAGAGGCTACCCTGAGCCAAGTGGCGCCCTCATCAGTCAAAAAATCATAATCCACTGAAAACACAATCAATCGAAAATCCGGTACGGCGAATTGAAGTTAAAGCAAAGAAGATAATTTAGAACATCATAAACACCATTAGAAAGCCACGTTCACTCTGAATAGCATAGACTACTTTTTATCGCAGGAAAATATCTGATTCCCACAGGATTCATCAAGCCGCGGATAAAATTGCAGCGCAGAAAACCAATATTTTATAAATTTAAGACCCTGTATCTGTTGTCATCTGTCATGTCATGAGTTTTATAAATTCAAATTGGAGGCGTCTGGCGTGTCGGAACTTTTTGGGCGTATCATCGCTTTTTTAATAAGCTAAAAGCTTTTAAAATTTGGAAGCTTTGCGCGAGAGATTATCATTATTCAAATATGAATCCATCCATTCTAGATATCCATACTAATATTATAAATGCGAAAATAACTCTTGTGTCTCTGTCTGTCCCTTTGTTTGTTTGTTGGTCTTTCACTCCTAAGGAAATTCCTTCTCCGAAATTTATGTTTCTAAATCGTGTTGTTTTCATAGAAATCATCATATTTAAAATCTTAAAAAAATATATAGTACAGATAAACGTTTGATCTAGTAACTTTTATAGATAAGAACACAATATTTAACATTTGACTCGATAAAAAAGAAATCAGAAGGAACATCGATTTTGAGAGTATTTTAAGTTTTATGAGACTTGGAGGAACACTATTTTTATGAAAATTCTACATTTCATTTACCAAAAAATAGAAAGCAAAATTTTGTAGCTCTCAGTCAGTGTATTACAAATAAATTCTTTGATAATAAATTATTTTTTTATTATAGTCTAGCCTATAAGATCCCACTGCTGGAAAAAATAGGGCAACAAAATATTTTCCTTTGTTTTCCCATACAAAATTGTCTGATCAAAGTAGAAATTTCGTATGGGAATATAAAAAAAAAACCTGAAAGAAATTCCAGGTGAAAGTCGTTCAGTTTCGTTGACCGAGCAAACCTCTATCGTCGCTTACACCCGGTATAAAATGCAAAACACGCCAGATGGCAACAATACCGGGTGTAACGGAGGGTGATAACCGCTGGAGGGCTTGTCGCGTCACATCCACTTGACGTCGACCCTTGTATTAGCTCGGGTCATAAAGGGTGTTAATTTGACGGGTGTTTTCTGTGTTTTTGTTTGGTCCTATAAAAGTTTTTTTAATTGCTTGTGGGGGAGTGATAATAGCAATTAGTTTAATCGCGTCTAGTTTTGTCCTATTATGGCTTTATTGATTTCCTATTAATTTTATTTTGGAATTTTCACTTTTAATTTAATTTAATTTTTACTAGATCGTAAAAAATGGAAGGAAGGGAGAGAGACAATTTCCCCTGCAGTGGGACACCACAGGCTCTTTTAAAAAAAAAGGGGAGTTAAATATAAAAAAAAATAACTTAAATCTCTCCATAATTTGTCGTTTGGCGTTTACATACACACATACATAGAGTCAGCTTTTATCCATGACGGGGTTTATAAGGCTGTTGTGGCTCTGCCTACCCCATATAAGGGACAAAAACGTTTCTCGTGAGATGCGAGATTTTATTTTCACAGGAAACCCTTTTTTAGTTTAAATATTTGGGGCCATAATATACGAACTCATTTTTAATAAGTTCATTTTTAAGAGATCATTTTTACGGTACAAAATTGACGTTTATGTGCAATATTTTCTTCTCCTATAATATTATACTATCTATTCTAACCCGACACCTCTCCCGATTTCGTTCAGTCGGTTAAAAAGCGAATAATCAACGCCGTGTGGGGGGATCTCTTTTCTCATGACGCCGTGTTGCTTTTGTCTCGATTCAAGTGGAATTAACTGGGGTGGTGGAAAGAACTACATTTTGTTCATACACAAAGAAAAGAAAGGTCTAAAAGATAAAGAAAGGTCCTATTATATGTCATTTACAAATAAGCGAAATTAGTTAGCTAGTCAAATTACAATGAAAATGTTTAGAACCACTGCCCTACTATCTACGATACAACCTCAACATAAACAGAGTAAGTATAATTATTACAGAACGGATAGGTAATAATAATAACCATGTAATAAGTGCCTACGACCTACCCTACATAGGAATGTAAACCTTAACTGCTCTGAATAGAACTGCTATTAGGAATCAATGTAATTCTGTTGAGGTTCGCATTTAAGGGGGATTACTTGGATAGTGCTGGAAAAGTTAACCGTTTCAGTCTTTCGATTATAATCTTATCCATTACTAATCTACACTAATTAGGTATTATAAGATGCAAAAGTGGCTCTATCTGACCGTCTGTCTGTCTATTAGGTACTCTTTCTCGCCAAAATGGCTGAACGAGTTTTGATAAAATTTGGCAGGATTGTGAATAGTATCCTGAGTACGGCCATAGTCTACTATTTACTTCAAGAAAACATCTCGTTACCACGGAAAATGTGTACTTAGTAAGTAGAGGAATAAGAAATACTTTCAGAATTTCAGAAGAGACTTTTATATTTTGACCTTTGTTCTTTGGGAAAAGTTGTTCAGATTCATTAATTTGTTTATGTCTTAAAAAAAGGGTCAGCATTTTTTTCCACATAGTACACAAAAGTATAACAATAGTCGGTACAACACTATTGCCGACCCGGCCGCAGTTAGCGGATAAGCCGTCTAACATTTGAATTTGAAAACTAAGCGACCGCGTTCACGAACTTCTACACAAAGTTATTACAAACCGTATTAAACTAGGGATGGGATTATATCGATGTCTCTGTTTCGTATTTTAATGGAGCTTCGTTAAGCTGCGGTCCCGCTGCTGCGGTTGCGGGAAAATGGAATTATATTTGAACTAGCTTTCCGACCGATTGCTGTCGATTCTGATACGATTCCTTAGCGAACTTTTCTCAACTTTGATAAAGGAACGAGACAGAAAATAAACACGCATGACTTTTGACATTACTAAGCTGACGTAAGGCGAAGTTATTTTAATCATTGACCATAGAGTATGTTCTCTTATTTTAAGCAAACTTACGTCATTTTAGGTCGCTATGACGTGTACATAAAGAAAGACTATACTAATTTCGTCACTCCCGTCGCAGTCTCGGTAGCATAGCTGGTAGTGCAATGGACCGGCAATCCAGAGGCGCAGGTTCGAATCCTGCCCGAGGTTCGTGGCCCGAGTCAAATTTATTTTTCTTAATTTCATATTTTATATGTCATTTTAAGAATTACGATCCCGCCATATAATTAGTGAATCGGTAGTTTTATTTAAATAACGTCCTTTTCTAAATTATCGTGTGAAAAAATGAATACTTTTTTCTTGTCAAAATGAGATATTTTTCCGAAGTTAAAATTAGCTTATGTCGCTCTCCAGAACACTGTTTATAAATCTTGTAAAATTTTAACAAAATCCGTATACTTCTGTAGGTCTGCTGTAAGAAATTTCTTTTTAGAGATAAGCAGTGCCTGTTGTGTCTGTGTTTCCTATGTATTTTGTCCTTTGCATCTTTCTGTGTACAATAAATGGTTAAATAAATAAATATAGTCGTTAAAATGTGATAGGACATTCTGAAGTCTAAATTTCGAAATAATTTTAAGTCGTTTATTACTAGAAATTTTAATAAAAGGAATGCCAAAAGAGGAATAAATACGTTTCTTCAGAAAAAGATAAAATAAAATTTTAAAAGTGGTCCAAGAAAATCCGTAAAGTTTGCTTAGGCGCGTTAGCCGAAAACAAAAAAAAGGGAAGTGGGAAAACTTCGTCGAACTTCGAGGAATATCGACAAAACTCTCAGAGTATTTAGTCAAAGGAACAAGTTTGGTGGGTCAATTAGGCCGTGTTTTAAGATTATTGATTTGTTGGAACTTATTTCTTGGGATATTTTTTCAGTTCAGAGCTACGAAGTTAATAAGTTACCTATTTCTTATTCGTAGATTCAGAGTTATTTTTTTTTCGTTCAGTTTGGATTGCGTAGCGATAACAAATATAGAAATGATCCAGATTCTTTCCCTTCCAAACACAATGCTAAAATAACATAAATTAATACAATAAAATAGGTAAATAATAGAAAACACACTAATTATTTACAAATAAATAAGTGCTTTCTTTTCTATTCTATTCTTTTCTTATTTGTGTTTTTTTTATGTATGTCGGTGAAAAATAAAGTCAAAAATCACTAGGCCAATTTCTAAAATTCTTTTAGCATAAGTTAACTTAGTTCATCTTATCTGCAAATTTCCATACAAAAAGCGATAACGGTTTCTAAACCCATAAATTAAGCTTATTTTTACCGCGCGAAAATATCTGATTCCTTCGGGAAAAGTCTTTAGCCGCGGGTAAAACTGCGGCGCAAAAAGCTAGTTTCAAATTTGTTTCTGAACACACTATTTCACTTTTCTATTACCAAGGGAAAAAGAGTGAAAGGTCAAGAAAAATACTTCAACGTTTTCCTTAAAAACGTGACAAAAGACACTAAAGGCCCTTAAAATAAGATCGACATTAATGATCGGCCGCCACTTGACCGATCTCGATCGTTCAAATTAATTGAACGCAAATTGACACTGCGCGCGAAATCATTGTGAAAGATTTTACTTGGAATCACAATTGGCGGCAAAGGTGCGCGTCCACCAGTTGGAACATTGAGAACATAAACACAGTCATGCCTGAATCCCCGCCAGGGTAAGCAGAGCACCAACTACTTCAAAATAGGGCATTTTCTCTTTGTCCGACAGAAACGCTCAAAAAGAGTGTAATTTTAGAAAGTATGTACTTTTTGCTATTGTCATAGGTTGTCAGCATTATATTGCATGGGACTGGAACTCTGATACCGTACTTCTCCCTCTTATTACCGGAAAGAGGCTCACGAAGACCATTTTAATTCGGCAACAAATGTAATTGTTTCATTATATTACACTCAAACCCCAAAATGGGCAATTTTTAGAACTATGCACTGCAAAAATTTACCAATAGCCACTTAGCCGTTTCAGTTAAATGGACACGCACCTTTAGAGCCAGAATTGGCAATAAGTGAAATAATTGTAAAAAAAAGTTTTCTCATCGATGCCTTTGTTAAAGCAATCATTCAACAGTTTCTTTTGATTGATTTCATTCGAGCTTGTATTGTATTGACTCACGAATTGAACGATTGAATGAATGAAGTATCTTGTAAAGAAAAAAAAAACAATGATACCGGCGCCCAGCTGCTTGCTGTAGTTGTGTCAGAATATCATACATACATTATAATCACGCCTTTATCCCTATTGGGGTCGGCAGAGCGTAAATGACTTAAACAAAGGTCGTTTCGCCACGTCTGACAAGTTTTGAGGGTTATTCCAGAACGATTATGTTTATCGCTAAAGTGACAGGTTGTCAGCCCATTGCCTAAATTACAATACTGAAACCCTCGAATCCCTTAGCTGATTTTTACAGCATGCCCGGTTGTTTATGTCTATGTTTTTCTATCGCTTTCCAGTCCATCATGAAAGAACTTTGTGCTTCTCCCAGGGAAATCGAACCCACGCCCTCCGGATCGGTAGCCCATGGCTCAGACCACTAGGCCATAGAAGCCTTGTCTGTGATTGGCGTAAATTGAGTTAAGTTGTAACCACGCGTTGATTATACCCAGTCGGGATTGGTCAAATCGGTTCACTAATTCTGCTTGTTATAGGACTACTAATACTAGAATACTAACTATAATGCCAAATGCCTCCATGGTGTAGTGGTCTGTGCCATGGTATCTAGGTAAGGAGGTCATGAGTTCGATTCCCTTGGTGGTTGATGGTTTTGTAAAATCAGTTAGTTAGGTTTTAGGAGAGTTTCAGTATATTGTAATGTAGGCGATGGGCTGACGACCTGTCACTACAGCAATATACAGATCACCCTCAACCCTCAAAACTTGTCAGACGTGGTAGAGGTCTTTATATCAACCATGTCAGAAGACTGTAGAAGGCTGTATTAATTAGCGGTTTAAAAATTATGACAGGTGTCATTGAGTTGTGGGTCGCGAAGAACCCACTCGATAAGAAGTCAGACACCTATTGGACAGCTAAAAGCTCTGATATCAGAGTTCTTCGGGTCGTTCTTTGATAGCAACTTGAACCTACAGTTACTTAACTCAATTTATGCCAATCAATAGCTGGTCCATGTGTAAACCCCGCTAGGGACCTACCGCAGACTCGTTTGATTTCACCGCAAAGCAGTCACTTACTGACAATTTCCTAATTATATACAGGGTGTTAGTACAGAATTGTATACTTGTGATGTAAGTGTAAGCCATGGGCTTGTGATCCAGATTGTCAATTTATCCGATTTTACCCAGTTAGATTAGGACAATGTAGGCTGATTGTCTGTAAATATGTCTGTAAGATAAGATTCCAGGTTTTGGAGGGCTCGAAAAGCCGTCGGTCTCGGTCGCTGTCTGTGTGATAGTAGTCGTAACACAAACTATGTCAGAGGCTTTAGCTAGAAGTATTAGATATTTTGTTTAGCTTTTCCACATGCTCACATTTTAAATCTCGAAGCGCTATATCTTCGCTTGTCTCCTAGTCTAAGTCTGAAATCTAGATTTTAATTAAATCCATGTGCGGGAATTAGTTCAAGACTTCTAGACTTGAAGTTTCCTAAGCCCGTTATCGTGGTAAGCTCGTTAGCTTAAAGATTATGTCTATGAACAAGGATTTTAGTTATTCGTAATATATTTTCCATGCTGGACTGGAAGCGATAGAAAAACATAGAATGTGCCAGCTGCATCTTCTCCCAGGCATGCTGCAAAACCCAGCTAAGGGATTCGAGAGTATTAGTATATTGTAATATAGGCGATGGACTGACAACCTGTCACTACATCAATATACAGATCGAACATGACGTGGCGGAACGACCTTTGTTTGAGTTGTTGATGCTCTGCCTACCCCATTAGGGATACGGGCGTGATAGTATGTATGTATGTATGTTATGATAAATTTTAAAGACGTATGTCACTTTCGTAGGTAAGTATATTCTTTATACTACACCTATTCGGAAAGTATATTAGTTCTTACTTGAAAAAAGGGAAGAAAGTACGTAAATCCAAGCGAACGAATATGCGGGTGGCAAAAATATATGGGATTTACTTTCTCCCCTAGGGGAGAAAGTATTTTCTCCCCTCCTTTATTTTTTTTAAAATTCATAATTCAAAACTAGAAACAGGCGGATGCCAAAACACAAAAAGTTTGTATCTCGAAGCCCACAAAATGATACTGGCCACTTACATTTTTTGGCAGTATGTGCTTAGCTTCATTTGCCTCTTTTATATTTTTAAGTAAAAAATATGGTAAAATCAACATGTCCGCGCGAATTCTTTTTCGTTCTTTGATTTATTTGACTTATTCAATGTAAATAAGGTTTTTAGTGTTTTCGATTTAATGTGTAATTGTATTTATTATGTGTTTTGTTTGTTTGTGTTCTGTTCGAATGGATGATGACAATTCAAATGTTCTTAAGATATCTTCTCATGTAAGTGATATCATTCTTTATTTTACAAGGATTTTTAATTATATTTTCCTCATAGGTGTAGTATAAAGCACTATGTATAACTCGGAAGAAAATGCGATTCCCAACTCGTGTGTATTGAGGCCCTCAGCTACGCTTCGGGCCTCAAACTACACCCTCGTGGGAATCGGTCATGTTCTCCACTCGTTAAACAATATACTATTGTAAGTAATAGGAAGGAATATTATAAAAATTGCGTTTTAGTGGTTCCTTTTTTAATACGTTTTTTTAAGTTTTAAAAATTAGTACCTTCCTAATTTCGGTGGCTGGGTCTGAATACAAAATAACTACATTATTTTCTTGAAGAACATTGTAGCTTTCAATAGAATTTTATGCAAAAAAAGAAACATTCCCCTGATACAATGATACAATCACTATATGCCCCATTTTGTCGTCTATTTAATCTTAGTATGATTAAATGATCGAAAAATGGGAACAATAAATAATAACAAGAAATATGACACGATCAGTTACCGCACAAGGGACGGAATATGACTGATCGGGCCCTTACTAAGGGTTTCACTGCCTTCATGGTCTAGGTGGTCTGAGCCATGGGCTCCCAAATCCAGAGGTCGCGGGTTTGTCCCACGGGGGGGGGGGGGGGGGGGGGAACGTAAAGGTGATATTTATATATCACTTTTAGAGATTTCACTCAGTTTGCTAAAAATAATGCAGGCTGAATCAAAAAGATCCAGTGCATCGTACGGCACGTTAAGACGTCGCTGTCTTTGACAGTGGTCGTGACACAAACCATGTCAGAGGCCTATTACAGTGCGACCGAGATCTGTTCATCTGTCAGCGGCGCCACTAATTGTAGCTGTAATCGCATCATTACTGTCAGTTTAACAATAACCAAATTTTAGTTCCAAATATCACCACCGGAACAGATAAGTCGGTGGAACTATTGACGTGTTATTGGCTTAAAAACTCTGACACTAGGGTTCGTCGGGTGGTAACAGTAAACGAATTACTCGAAAACCCTTCCAAAAATAAAAAGGCGGTAGATTTATAAAATTAGTTCTCTTTTCATATAGATCAATCGAGTTCCTGAAGTAAGGGACACCGATTCGTCACTAAATGCCTACGTAGGAGAACGACATTAATACAGGAATTAGAGGAAGACAGATAAATGATTTCCACTGTCTTCCACAAACGAGACAGAAAATCGAATAAAACGTCAAAATGAGACAAAACATACCAAATCACACGTCAAAGTGAGACAAAAGATACGAAATTACATGTCAAAAATGGGATAGAAGATTCCCAAAGTCATGTGAGGGAATGGATCGATTGAACGAATGATTGAATGGTTATATGAACGAACGAATGAACGTTATATGGGGAAATGACTCGAATAACGTAGAAGTATTAGTTTTAATAGTAATTAATTGCATAGATTTTATTTGTAGGTTTTTTTTCTTTCGTATCAAGTCGATCTACCCGATAAACCCTGGTGTCAGAGTTTTTAAACCGCCTAATAGCACAGCTAATAGGCCTCTGACATGGTTTGTAATAACAACCACTTTCAATGACAGTGACTGGGACCGACGGCTTAACGTGCCCTCCGAAGCACGGAATCCTTTTTCTTCTCGGACAATCAGGTGATTCAGCCTGCAACGTCCTAACCAGACTGGGGAAAATCTTACAAAGTGATAAATTAACAAATATCTACTTTGTGTTCCCCCCTGGGAATCGAATCCAGGGCCTCCGGATCGAGAGCCCATGGGTCAGACCACTAGACCACGGAGGCAGTTAATGAAGGATTAGTATGATTACATTTATTATTTTCTATTATAATATTATTATGATTCAGGCTGACAACCTATCACTACCTATAGCAATACACATAGTTGGTTTTTTATAAAAAAATATCTTGACGTTCTGCCTACCCCATAAGGGATACAAGCAATACTGTGTGTGTCATTTGTTTTTATTTTTATACTTATTGCGAAAATAACTTACAAAGGTATAAATTAGCATATTACAAACTTAATTACTAAAAGGACTGAAAAACATTCTAGCTAAGTAGTAGAAAGTACAGGAATAATTAATTTTAATTAGGGTTGGCTGGTAGCAAAGTACGTAACTTATCAAAAGTAAGCATTTTTAATAGAATTAAATTTTAATACGTTAAAATAAATAATGTTTTCTAATTTATTTTTCAAATTACTCTTTTGAGATACGTAACTATGTTTACTATTATTCCCGGGCATACTGTAGAGGAATCGTACTGTAATCTTGTCGAAAGACTGACAACCTATCACTATAGCAATGCCTACACAGTTTATTCTTTCTAAAATGACCATCAAACGTTGTCAAACGAGATCGTTGACGCTTTGTCTACCCCATATGAGATACAGGCGTGACTTATGTATGTATGTTTACTATTTACAATAATACTAGCTATCCCATCAGCTAACTTCAAATAGATTATTATTTATCCCTTCGCTTATGAAATTTCGCAGGGCTCCAAAAGGTACCCTTGTCATTTGCAATATAAGGGTTATCCGAAACATTTAGATTAAAGATAATTAGGGGCTATCAAAGGTAAAACAGGTCAATGTTACAAATTAATAATCATAAATATTTTGTACGAGGTATTTTGGTTTTTAGGGTTCCGTACTCAGAGAGTAAAAAACGGGACCCTATTACTGAGACGTCACTGTCCGTCTGTCCGTCCGCCCGTCACCAGGCTGTATCTCATGAACCGTGATAGTTAGATGAACCGTGATAGTTAGATGAACCGTGATAGTTAAATAGTTGAAATTTTCACAGATGATGTATTTATATTGTCGCTATATCAACAAATAATAAAAATTGGCCAAGTGCGTGTCGTACAACAGATATAATTTTGTTGCCATTCTTATAAATTATGGTACGGAACCCTTCGTGCGCGAGTCCGACTCTTTTGTTTATAAGTAATTCTATGGTCTAGTGGTTTCAATCACAAGTTCTCGACCCCAGGTTGTGAGTTCGAAAACATTCCTTCGCCCTTCGTTATTTCATTCATACTATTTTAAGTAATTATTTTCCGAAATCTTTTAAATACTTAGGTTCTGGCAAAAATACACTTGGCTACCTAGTACCCTAGAACTTCGTGATTTTCAACTGCCCTATAAGTAAACTTTCCTTTTTTTTAATAATAAAAAGAAATTGTATTTATTTAAAAAAACTTAAAGTTCATTGAACATGAACACCCTTCCCACTTAGCGTCATGTTGTAATTAACTTTTCTACTTAATTTGTTTTTTTAATTGTTCAAATAAGTCAACGTCGCCCTTTAATTTACTCGTTACAAGTGTTTTCTACGTGCTTTATAAATTATAGTGTTGTGCATAACAGACTATCGATGATTATATTCCGATGGGTTGAGATATTTTTACTTTGGTTGACGATGGAGCGAGCAGTAGTTAAGTAGCAATAAGTTGTAGATTTATTTACTTTTCTTATTCTCATTTTAAGGTAGGTAGTCACAGTATCTTAATTATTACTAAGTACAAACAAGAAAATAAAATTTAAAGTTTCACTCAGGTGGCATTCGAACTAACGACTTTCGGCGTATCGTGACGACGCACTAACCACTTAGCTACATATTTAAGGTCATAGATTCAAATCCCACTTGAGTTGAGTGACTCGAGTTGTTTGTACCTTCAAACTGGTGAGTGTCAAATTCCAAATGACGTGTTGAATAGAATCGAAATAAATGAGTTCGGTTAAAAACTAACAGAAGATACTAAAAATAAGCTATTGAAACTGAACATGCCCTTATCAGTAAAACAAATTCAAAAAATGTTCAAAAAATTCAATACCCATTCAAAAATAAATTATTTTTATCGATATTGCCCAAACATTCCTACAACACTACTAAACGTATTACAACCACATCAGCCCCGCAGTCGATAAAACCAACAAAGGTGTTTTTTTTTAAATACAAAACGTTTTGTTTCTGCTTCTGGGTTTTGATCAAACAAACAACCCTGTTTGCAAATGTTTTGTTTTAGCAGCAAATGTTTATGTTTTTGATTTAATATTTTGTGATGGTTAGGAAGGTAGGTGAAATCGTACGGTTTTTTATAAGTTCAAAGTGATAAAAAATATTCATTGAATATGAATACGCAGGGAGAATAAAAATATTCTAACCAAACTTTAGGCTATAAAACTATTCAAGAAACTGAGCAACTACATATCCTTAGCATAACCGTATTTTTTTTAATAATTATAAATAATTAAACGTAGATAGGTACTATGAATAATAATAATCTAAACTTATAAAATCGTTTGTCCTTACTGACTGACTGACTGACTGACTGACTGATTCATCAACGCAGAGCCTAAACTACTAAAGCTAGAATCGTGAAACCTAGAGAGAAAGTTTCTTCTATAACGTAACCTCCCACTAAGGAAGGATTTGCGGATTTTCCCTCCCTAAACGGGTAAAAAGGGGAGTTAAAGTTTGTATGAAAGTCCGTCAATTTTGAAAACTCTTAGCTGCGGGTGAAACCGCGGGGCGGAAAGCTAGTAGTGAATAGAAATAGAAACTTACCAGACAAAACGGCAACGGCACTCCACATTTTGAGAACCATTTTGAATATTATCCACTAAAATAACACAACACATACTTCGTCTACCTACAGTTTAGTGATCACCGCATCTCATCACTAAGTTACACTAACACTTCACTTCCGTCACTTCTTGTCACTAAGTTTTCATTAGTCTACCTACAGTTTAGTGATCACCGCATCTCATCACTAAGTTACACTAACACTTCACTTCCGTCACTACTTGTCACTAAGTTTTCACTAGTTAACGAGTCATTTCCGGTCGCCGTTTCGAGTTGTCTGTAGATTCGCTGATTTTAATCTGAAAAATAAAATGTAAAATTAGTACGTTTACAAAAAGAATACAATACATAATCAATATAAAATTTGAAGGTATAAATGGTCAGTTCATAAACAGAAACCAGTCTCAAAAAAACGTTTATCGCCTAAAAGTCCTCTGTCTTGAAAATTGAGGTCCTAATCTATCAACCTAAACAAATATCAGGACGGATCTAAAAGTTTACGCACTCTGCTTTTGTTTTTAGAAAACATTATTTTGTAACACGCAGATAACATTTTTAAACAAATAATGTAGCGAAAGTTTAGTGATGATAACAACATTGATTCTATTTTTGTAATTTAAACTGGGATTGCTATTGGATCATATCTAGTTCATCCCTTTATTGACTTTAAGTCAACCATTAGAAATTAATAAACCTCTTTATGTTCATCCCTTTATTGACTTTAAGTCAACCATAAGAAATAAATAAATTATTCACTTCGATAGTCCTCACAACTATTTTACATTTTATGCACCAAATTATTTAAGTTATGAATTTTTCATCACAACCGTCATCAAAACAAATAAACAGTTGATGAAAAATTTATATTAACATTACAGCTGGTATCTCGATGAATAAAATATAAGTTATGAAATGTTTTCAGATGAGTTTGGGTTTCATTAATTTATTTTAGCTAATATTGGATAATAAAAGCTGTTTTTTGTAGGTATATAAAGATTTGTCAGATCTTATAAAATTAAGAGTGAATAATAACTAAAGTTGGGTCGAAACCTAAGGTTACGTATGAATGTAGATGTCAATTTGACAATGCTAATGATGTGTCTATATAATATTCAATACTTGTATCGCTGTGGCTATTTGATACAGTACGTACGAGATCATTTCATAAATACGAGCCTTTAATTTACGACAATTAAAATTACAAGTAAATATGTAATTTTTTTTTAATATTCATTTACACTACACATTACTTTTGTTTTGTACTTATTGGAATATAATCTGGTTCATTATAATTTATTTTTTTAGCCTATAAATCGCCCCACTGCTGGAAAAAAAAATAAGCTTTTAATAAGCCCAATAAAAACACATTTGTTTAGTTTAGTAAAAAATAATTCCACCCTAAAAGTGTGAAACATAAAAAATACCTTTAACAGAGTATTTATTTTAGCGCGAAATTTTACAACCCCACCGGGGCCATATTACGACGAAAAATTTTAGTACCGACCTAAAATAACAAGGATTTTATTTTAAATTTTACACAGGTTTTATCTAGGAAATTAAAACGTCAGGACTTTTTATGGGCTTTGAATTTTTTAGGTTTTTAGCGGAAATTTATTATGGTGATGAATTGGTACGCAGCGTTTGTTCTGCTATCTCTCCGTTGGATTTGTTGATTGTAATACATCATGTATCTATACAGGGTGTTAACTGAAAGGGGCTGCTCAGTCAACTAAACAACTTTAGTAACTTCAGTAACTGAACAACTTTCCCAAAAATTTCCTATGACAAACAAAGTTCACAAAAAAAAAACCTTATGACAAAGAATAATAATATAATGAATTCCCATACAAAATTACCACTTTAATCAAAGAATTTGTATGATACTGTACTCTTAAGTCAATTTTTGTGACAAAGTCATTTGTGACGTCAAATCATCGTTTCTAGTCAATGTTTTTTAGTAGTATCATCTTCTTAGACTTCTTCCCGTATTTCACGGGGTCTTCTACCTAATCTAGGGGATTGAACTTGGCTACTGGTTTTTACACAGAGCGACTGACACAGAACACCATCCGGGCTGTTTTTTAGTAGTAGTGCTTCATTAAAATGACTGTTATGTTCTACAATTATACCTCATTTATCTAATCTAATACAAAAATTACTACATCCGCAAAATCTCCTCGAACTTATTACTTAACCATAAGCAACCATAAATTAAAATGATCTACAGACAGCTTAAGAGACCCATATAATATGTTTATTATCATATAAATAGGTTATAGTACACATTTATAGCTTAAACGTAGTCTGTGACTATAAAGTCGCCTTTTATGTATTTCCGTTATATTTTTGCTTTGGAAGTCAAGGATGCAATTTAGCTGTGTAAATAAAAATAATTGGTCATACTCTGGTCTGGTCTTTAAATACAAAAATTAAAAACGATAATATCGAAATAGAAAAATATCAAAAAGGGTAGATAAGAAACATGACGTCAGAGGCCTATACTTGGCTTAAAATTCTGAGTAATTTCGTCTGTGTTACTAAGAATGCTTACAACCCCAAACACTTCAAACTTAGAGTGAACTGACATCGTCTGGGTGAGCTCGCTCCATCGTCGACTCCGTTTCAGTCGCTCCCGACCTAAACTGGAGTCAAGAGCAGACCCATTTTTAATTAAAAAAAAAAAAAAAAAAATTGTGAAAGATTTTTTTTAATATTAAAACCCACATTAACAACAATACCTCAGTGCCTCACTGACACGTATGTAATACTTAATAGGAATAAATACTTTATTTGATTTCATACAGTGACTGATATTTTGTGGGAGTATCTATCGATGGAAGTTGAGTCATAGTTAATCAGAGGTTTTGTTTTAATATTTTGACAATGATATTTTTTGTACAATAGATCCAATAACAGACAAACTTTTTTATGATTGTTATAACTGCCTCTGTGGTCTAGTGGTCTAAGCTGTGGGCTTACGATCCGGAGGTCCTGGGTTCGATTCCCAGGGGGGAACACAAAGTTGATATGTGTCAATTTATCACTTTGTGAGGTTTTCCCCAGTTTGGTTAGGACATTGCAGGCTGAATCACCTGATTGTCCGAAAAGAAAAAAGATTCCGTGCTTCGGAGGGCACGTTAAGCCGTCGGTCCCGGTCGCTGTCTTTGATAGTGGTCGATACTGAAACCATGTCAGAGGCCTATAGCTGTGCTACTAGGCGGTTTGAAAACTCTGACATCAGGGTTTATCGGGTCGTTGTTCGACTCGAAAATCCACTCGCTAAGAAAAAGATGATTGTTATTTATTTAACCATATACAGGGTGTAATATATGGGACTTGAGTAAATTAAACTGAACAACACGAAGATATTCGTTGACTCTGTTTCAGCAAGGAGGAGAAGAAGAAAGAAAAATAACAAAGACTATCAGTTTCATCCAACTGCTATACTTACGAACGATATTTAAGAAATACAAACACAATAAAACGTTTATAAGATGTATGGGAAAGATAGTCCCCTAGTAAAGTACCTACTTATAAATAAAATACGCTTTCTACAAGTAAAGTAGGTACCCTAAAGGTTTCAATGAACGTGGAAGAGGGCGCTGCATGTATGGGAAAACTGTCAAAAACAGCGTTGCTTTCTCCATGGTCCAGTGTTCTGAGCCATGGGCTCTCGATTCGGTCCTGGGTTCGATTTCCAAGGAGGGAATACAATGATGATACTTGTTAATTTATCACTTTGTAAGATTTTGCCTCAGTCTGTCAGGAAATTTTAGGCTGAATCACCAAATTTTCCGAAAGGATTCCGTGCTTCTAAGAGCACGTCAAGCCGTCGTCTTTGATAGTTGCCGTTACACAAACCATATAAGAGACGTATTAGCTGTTCTATTATAATCTCTGAAACCAGGGTTTATCGGGTCGATCGACACTAAACCCACTCGACAAAAAGAAGAAGTTCCTTTTTCCGCCACGTTCATTAAAAACCTAGACGAAATGTACACTGCACAAAGCTTTAAACAAACTTACGGACAAACAGACAATATAATTGACTCGCCCAAACATTATGCCGCCTACATTATGTTTCGATAATGTAGTCCAAGTTACAAGAATATACAGTTGAAATAACAGACACAAAAATATACAGAAGTCTTTTAATGGTCGCGCACTGTTTATAAAATTATTGATTTTATTGTTTATGAAAAATGATGCACTTAATAAGAACAAAAATATAATTTTAATATGACGCTACGTCTTGATCGACGTTTTTAGATTTTGTATTAAGTATAAAGGTGCGTTTGTTATTTGATGCCAATCAATCGCTGCAGTTATTTTTCTCAGTTTATTTACGTGCATAAAATTTTATTTATGCCCATATTTTATATGGATTAAATTGACTAAGTCCATATTAAAAGCATTCTAACTGGTAAATCTAACTTCTTTGCTATTTTACATGTTGTAGGATAAAATATATTTGACATCAATATAAAATCAAAATTATCTTATGTATTTCCATTTATTTTTGAAAATACAGATATTAATCGCATCACCAAGTTTCCAAAGAAACCATAAACATATTACCAAGTTTCTCATCACTTACACCACTCTCTAACCTAACTGGGCTATGCGTGGGCTAAGCGCTGTTGCAACCAGACCCCAGTTTTTAAAGTAATACTTAACAAGATCCGACTGAGAGTCTCGAATTTTGTGGGTAGTTAACTTTTTGTATGCTTATAATGCGTGACAAATATTTGGTAAGTCAGTTTGTTAGGTTACCCGTGCGGTGCTGGGTTAGAATAGCATCACCCCATAGCTTCCTGCGGGTGTCGGTATAAGGCGACTAAGGGATAAATCCAGGGAATGGGCAGCAGCGTTCCCTGTGAATGGAAAACTTGTACTGCGCTCACCAACCCGCCTGCCAAGCGTGTTGAGTATGGCATATACCCCCAATGCCGGGGAGGCCCATGTCCAGCAGTGGACTGTTGGGGCTGATGATGATGATGATAATTTGTTAGGTTTGTGATTTGTCTAGCAGCTTTGTATCCCGTGGATTTTTAGAGTCGACCCGATGAACCTTGCTATCGTAGAATACCACCGTTCACTAACAAATACTTATATCGCATCAATCAAATTTACGTAACAATTTGACAGATGGATGTGATAAAAATGGCTATCGGAGCCTATAGCAGCTGCATGCTACGGGGGCTGGTGTCATAGTTATTAAAACAGACTGCTGATAGGCCTCTGACACGGCGTGACTATCGTAAAGAAGCGACCGGGACTGACCGGGGGCATGGCAAATAGGAAGCGGTGCGGCCGCGGGCGAGGCGGAGCAGGCGCGTCAATTTTGTATGTAATTTACGTCTGCGCAGCGCAGCTTGATTTGAAGTTTCTATACAAAGACGACGCATTGGCGACGCAACGACGCCGCACCGCTTCCTATTTGCCATGCCCCTAACTCAGCCTGCATTATCCTACCCAAACTGGAGGTAAATTTACACAAATTAAAACAAAGGGATACCAACATTGACAAGTATCAACATTTTGAGTAAATAGGAATTTAAAAATTGTATAGGGCTGTTTGTCGTTGACCCGACAAAAGCATTTATTATGATTCTCAAAAAAATGCTTCAATCTTCAATAGGCTTGCAAGCTTTTTAGTTAACCTTTTCACCGCCACTGACGGCTATAGACGACAGCTCGCGACTTGCCTTCAGCGCCACTGACGGCTATAGCCGACACAAAGTAGACACAGATTTATGTTATAACTGGCAATTTTAAAACTGTATCGTGTATTCATTTCGCATATTTTATTTTTTGTACCTTCTACTTTGATTTATAAACCTTTGCTCTTAGATATGTATTCGATTTGTAATATAAAATAAGAAAAGTCTGATTTGTTTTGAAAATTGGCGTGGCGCTGGTGGGAATTTTTTGTTTGCATTGTTTGGCGGCGAAAAGGTTAAGCAAATTTCTCTAAACATC
>JARACY010002016.1:0-48232 GCA_029255725.1 Scrobipalpa atriplicella
AGTGAGGGTGCTCAGGTAATATACAGACACAAAATTAAATTTTGCATTACATACGAAAGTCAAATACAAATATCTATTTGCATAGTGAAATATATCCAGTAAATCTTTGCATTACATACGAAAGTCAACTACAAATATCTATTTGCATAGTGAAATATATCCAGTAAATCTTTGCATTACATACGAAAGTCAACTACAAATATCTATTTGCATAGTCAAATATATCAAGTAAATCATTCGTTTTTCAGTGTGTAACGCCAAAGTCAGTTAAAAAAATATCAGTTTATTCAACAAGATTCGCGTAAAATTTTGTCATTCGTTTTATGGGTGTTAATGTTACATGTTTGAAATACTTTGCCCAGTATCATTATTTATTCAATTCAAAAAGGGTTTAGTAGATATTTTATGAATTTGGGTATTAAATAAAAAAAACTTAAATGAATAATCAAGTTTTATTTATAAATACACCCCTAGATCTCATAAATCAATATCAACTCTTGTATTGTAAATACTAATCATAAAATGATTAAAGTAGTTTTTGGAATGTTATTGTCAATAATCGCAGTTTGCCTAACCTAATTTAAATAAGTGTAAAAATGCAAAACACACAAATCAAAAATATTAAACAACAAATTTATAAAAAGTTCAAAAATTCGAGATGTTAGGAATTAATCCATTAGGCAAGAAGTAAATTCGTATTAAATATTCACAAAACTTGTGCAGAATTTTGGTTTATATTTAGGGTAGCAAATTCTTATTTGGCTATGTACCTATTCTGAAGAAGTAAAAAGATAATGACTCCGCAACAAAGGGGATGTAACATTTTAGTATGGAGCCAGGCATATAGTGTGAATGCCGACCCTTATATTTTTGTATAAATGTCGCAGCACATGATAAAACCTAAACCATTTGATTTTACACACAAATAGAAAGCAAAAGTATCATTTGTGATTTTTAGTTTAAGCGTCACATTACTGAGATATTTTTAAATCAAAGATATCTATAATCTTAAAATGAAAATATCTCAGTAATGTGACACTTTAGACAAAAATCACCAAGTATATTTTAGGTTTGTATTTACGTGTAGAATCGAATAGTTTAGGTCGTGCGCCGAAATATTTTTGTAAAATATAAGGGTCGGGTCGGGATTCCAATTAATGTTACATTCCCTTTGAGCCTCATATTCAGTCAGAATCAGAAGAAACATTGTTTTGGTGGGCGGGGTGGAGACTTGACGGATCAAACTTCTTCTTAGGGTAAGTGCATCCCCCGCGGTACACCACGTGGTTCTTCTCAGTCTCCAGGATTTTCACTTCATGCAGCAACTGTGGTTTGTCCATAACCTTCTGCATTTGGTCCCAAATGAACACTGCTAGGTTTTCTGTTGTGCTAACCTGAAAAATATAAGAGGGACATTTTTCATTTGACTGACTTTAATCAAAGATATGATTAGGTCATATTGTGTGATCATATTTGATCTCCTGTTTCTACACTATTTCATAATATTGAGTATTACTTATTTAAATGACTATAAAGTCATTTGGTCATTAAATACCTACTCTCAAAATTGTTTGTGTTACTATGAAGTTATTTTTCTTATCATATTAGTTTCACATTAACAAAAAACTTAGAGTGATAAGTTTGCTTGATAAAATGGTTAATTAGGTAGTGTTTTTCTATCTAAAATAATTTTAAAAGATTTAAAATCATAATTTCTTACCACAGTCTTAAAATATGGCACATCTTGGTCCAAATTCTTGTGATCTAACGGGTCCATGATGGCCAGTTTCATGTAGTGCTTGAGATCATGCACATTCATCACCATCCCAGTGTGAGCATCTACCGGTCCTTTTACTGTTACAAGCACTGGAAAATAAATATTTGATAATAATATTTCTTTCATCCAAGTTGTTTTACAAAAAGTATCATCAAAAAATTACATTTTATTTGTATAAGAATAATATTTATATAAACAAAATTACTAACAATTGAACTTGAATTTGCGGATCATTTTTAAAATGGTTTTTCGTCAAATAATATTTTATCAATCTATTTATATTTTTATCGAAAGAAATTATAAATACGCTTGTAAAGCATTTCTGTATAGTTAATAATGTTTGTAAGAATGTTGTTATGTATTTAGAAATAATAACAAAAAAATAAGTATAAACACTATGCTACTTGTTTTGTTTCATAACCAAAATAAAATGTAATTTTTTGATGATACTTTTTGTAAAACAACTTGGATGAAAGAAATATTATTATCAAATATTTATTTTCCAGTGCTTGTAACAGTAAAAGGACCGGTAGATGCTCACACTGGGATGGTGATGAATGTGCATGATCTCAAGCACTACATGAAACTGGCCATCATGGACCCGTTAGATCACAAGAATTTGGACCAAGATGTGCCATATTTTAAGACTGTGGTAAGAAATTATGATTTTAAATCTTTTAAAATTATTTTAGATAGAAAAACACTACCTAATTAACCATTTTATCAAGCAAACTTATCACTCTAAGTTTTTTGTTAATGTGAAACTAATATGATAAGAAAAATAACTTCATAGTAACACAAACAATTTTGAGAGTAGGTATTTAATGACCAAATGACTTTATAGTCATTTAAATAAGTAATACTCAATATTATGAAATAGTGTAGAAACAGGAGATCAAATATGATCACACAATATGACCTAATCATATCTTTGATTAAAGTCAGTCAAATGAAAAATGTCCCTCTTATATTTTTCAGGTTAGCACAACAGAAAACCTAGCAGTGTTCATTTGGGACCAAATGCAGAAGGTTATGGACAAACCACAGTTGCTGCATGAAGTGAAAATCCTGGAGACTGAGAAGAACCACGTGGTGTACCGCGGGGGATGCACTTACCCTAAGAAGAAGTTTGATCCGTCAAGTCTCCACCCCGCCCACCAAAACAATGTTTCTTCTGATTCTGACTGAATATGAGGCTCAAAGGGAATGTAACATTAATTGGAATCCCGACCCGACCCTTATATTTTACAAAAATATTTCGGCGCACGACCTAAACTATTCGATTCTACACGTAAATACAAACCTAAAATATACTTGGTGATTTTTGTCTAAAGTGTCACATTACTGAGATATTTTCATTTTAAGATTATAGATATCTTTGATTTAAAAATATCTCAGTAATGTGACGCTTAAACTAAAAATCACAAATGATACTTTTGCTTTCTATTTGTGTGTAAAATCAAATGGTTTAGGTTTTATCATGTGCTGCGACATTTATACAAAAATATAAGGGTCGGCATTCACACTATATGCCTGGCTCCATACTAAAATGTTACATCCCCTTTGTTGCGGAGTCATTATCTTTTTACTTCTTCAGAATAGGTACATAGCCAAATAAGAATTTGCTACCCTAAATATAAACCAAAATTCTGCACAAGTTTTGTGAATATTTAATACGAATTTACTTCTTGCCTAATGGATTAATTCCTAACATCTCGAATTTTTGAACTTTTTATAAATTTGTTGTTTAATATTTTTGATTTGTGTGTTTTGCATTTTTACACTTATTTAAATTAGGTTAGGCAAACTGCGATTATTGACAATAACATTCCAAAAACTACTTTAATCATTTTATGATTAGTATTTACAATACAAGAGTTGATATTGATTTATGAGATCTAGGGGTGTATTTATAAATAAAACTTGATTATTCATTTAAGTTTTTTTTATTTAATACCCAAATTCATAAAATATCTACTAAACCCTTTTTGAATTGAATAAATAATGATACTGGGCAAAGTATTTCAAACATGTAACATTAACACCCATAAAACGAATGACAAAATTTTACGCGAATCTTGTTGAATAAACTGATATTTTTTTAACTGACTTTGGCGTTACACACTGAAAAACGAATGATTTACTTGATATATTTGACTATGCAAATAGATATTTGTAGTTGACTTTCGTATGTAATGCAAAGATTTACTGGATATATTTCACTATGCAAATAGATATTTGTAGTTGACTTTCGTATGTAATGCAAAGATTTACTGGATATATTTCACTATGCAAATAGATATTTGTATTTGACTTTCGTATGTAATGCAAAATTTAATTTTGTGTCTGTATATTACCTGAGCACCCTCACTACTACGTAAAATATAATATAGTACCTCGTCACTCTTCTGAATAAGTCCATACAATGAATGTTACATGAATTTCAAATTGGCACAAAAATATTTGTAATGTCATCAATATCAATAATTATATCACTATTTGAAAAGCTAGTAAAACATCAAGCAGTCTGTCTACAATGAAAGAAAGTTAAAAAAAAAAACTTACAAATGATTACTTAAAACTTACTAAAAGTTTATGTAAGTTTAGTAAAAGTTAGGTAAGTAAAGGAGATTCCATAACTGTATACTAACGAGAAAAAAGTTAAATAGGTACTACATTTGGATAAGCTTTCAAATCATGAATCAACATAAATTTTAGGATTTTTGCGTAGTTACACTACTACATTAAGTGACTTATAATACATATATGTATGACCCAACTAATATTATGATTATGACTATATAACACACAAATGTTTAAACTTATCTAACCAGTAACCACTAAAAAAATATCTGTTATTTTTTAACATCACAAACATTATTAACTATACAGAAATGCTTTACAAGCGTATTTATAATTTCTTTCGATAAAAATATAAATAGATTGATAAAATATTATTTGACGAAAAACCATTTTAAAAATGATCCGCAAATTCAAGTTCAATTGTTAGTAATTTTGTTTATATAAATATTATTCTTATACAAATAATAAGTCAATACAAAAATAAATTGGTAATGAGATAATTGATTTTTACATATACTAAACATCACAGATTGGCACTAGAATAAATCAACAAAAGTCTTTAAACAATAAGTACATTGAAGGTTTTTGGCAAATTGAAATCGAAAGTTATTATTTTTCTTCCTCAACCGTTAATCTTGAATCGTTGTTTAATCTTGCTTGAGAGATTTGAGTTAAAAAGTTAAAAACCCTACAATCTACATAATAATCACACTGATAACAGAGCAGGCTCTCGGGGGAGTTTCGTTCAAACAATTCGCGCACCTTATACTTGTTAAGGAGGTCCCAAGGAAAATGTGTCGTGCGAAGATGTAAATGCGCATTTTCCCAGCACAGCTACACATCCTCGCACGACACATTTTCCTCTCACATCTCTGGTGGAAAAGCAGCATTAAGCTGATTCTAAAAATATACCATATCATATATTTCAGCCATTTGTTTCTTAAAAGAATAAAATACATTTTCGACCAAGTCTTGCAACACACCAAGTTTGGCCTCTTCCTGACGGGAAATGGTAGAATGAATTTTTCTAAAATATGTATAAGTCGAATGACTCGCTGTAGCCTCATATCTAAATTAAAGAAAAAAAAAAATTGAAAATATTAATGATCATCTACTATATTTTATATTATACTATTTCTATTTCCCCACAGTATTATTGGCAACATCAATATAAACTCCCCCGAGAGCCGGCTCTAAAATAAATACTTTTGGTTTTTTGGAGTAATTAAATACAAATTATACAGTCCATTTCCTTCTATAGCTAAATTTTTTAAACCCAAATTTAGCCCAAAAAAATAATAATTAAAAGCTACAATTAATTAAAAGGAAAAACTTTATAAATTATTAACGCTTTTATCTTTACGATGCATTTTTTTGTTATTTATTTGGTATTTAAATAAAGGTAAACAATCTTTACACGTTTTTCAATCGAAGAAAATGTTTCTAAAATAAGTTTTAGCTAATATGAAAACACAATGAAATAACAGTTTTGGTGAAACTAATTTTCCAACATATTTCAAAATTTATTTTACAAATGTGTTTTTAAATAAAAAGACATCAAGATTGTTTACCTTTATTCAAATACCTTCTATTATACATAAATTAAGTTAGGTATTTGGGGCGGTAACCGCTAGTACTATTATATCTATATTCTGTGCGGTAACCGAATTTTGAACAGAAAAAATAAATAAATGTTAGGCCAACTCCTTAGCAGTTTCTTTACACGGGTTCATGATTAACACATACGGAATCCCAAGCTCGCATTTATCAATCGGCCAGTACCTTAGTTGCGGTTTCTGTTCTGGCATCTCGTCACGAGCGTGGTAATAAGCGCATATAACTATGCAGGAATAGCTAGCGATAAATATAAGGATGTGCCAGATTGCGTGCATGTAAGGGAAGTCGATGGAAAGCCAAGCGTCGCAAAATAAGCGGTCGACAATCCATGAAAACAGTCCGGCGAGGCAAACGGCGATTGAGCGAAGTGTCAGTCGGTACACGCGAGGGCAGGTGCACCTAAAACGATAAAATTATAAGTGCTAAATTTATTTTTATTACCTGAAAATACATGTTGCAGGCTATAAAACGCCTTGTAGATTAGGTAAGTAGGTACACTTCCTAGACCGCGATTGTTACGTGTGATGTACCTTACCTACCTCCGTCGCATACACAAAATCACACTTTTTCACGGCATATGTAATTTCGCATCGTAAGAGAAAGAAGGAGTTTTCAGATTGGATTATGTTTCTCTGATGGGTTGACTTGACAGTCCATTGCTAAACACTTTAGGTTTCTGCAGTATGCAGTATGCTATGGAAGAGAAGCAGCTGGTGCATTCTATTTTCTTTTTCTAGTGGTAATCCAGCTACACCAGGAGACTGCTCTCACGCGGCCGTTTAATAATGTCTTGTTATTACTTAAACGAGCCTACCATGAAATAGGGCGATAGATCCTTAGTCGACCACGTAGGGCCAGTACGGATTGGTCGACACGTAATAATCGTGGAATCCAGTTATAGGGAATTTAAAATCTCAAGATTTATCGTCGGACCGATCCGCGGATATTTTGGGTGTTGTGTGCCGTGTTGTTCCGAACGCTGCAGATAAACAAGCCGAGGACAATGAATGATGGTAGTGAGACATACTCTCATGACGTAGCGGACTTCACCTCGCTGCACGATTGATGCAACTCAGTCGAAACGTCAGGCAAAGGCATTTATTAAACAAACCGTGCTAAGACCCAATTCGCCTTGTTCAAAAAAAATAATATATTTTATTATAATAGCAGTGAAATAACAACGGTAGGGCACATTAATTTCACTGCTATTTTAAAAGACATAGTACAAATAGTTTTTATTCTACACCAGAAACCAAATCTTATGTTATGTTGTGACGTCACGCGTGTCCAGTTACTTAAATTATAAAATAAAAATAATGGCTGATTAAATAATGAATGATGAAAACCGAAAAAAATTAAATTAGTTTTTTTTAATTACGTAGATTCAGAAAAAAATATAAAATAAATAAGTTTTTTTTTAACAAGGCGAATAACAATAGGAGGAGAAAAAAAGAAGTGCTACTGCTACGTACGTCCTCATCTCCGCTATCACGTTCCCGAGCGCCGGTATGACGAGGGTCATCAGAACGAAGGCGTTGGCTGCCGGGTGCATCACCAGGAAACCAGTGGCCAGCACCGAGAATATACAGGAGTAGTACGCGAGCACGCGCCTGGAAAAAGACCAGTTATGCGATGATGATGATTTTACTATATGAAATAACATACATACATAACATACATAAAATCACGCCTTTATCCCTAATGGGGTAGGCAGAGCGAAAACGACCCAAAGATCATTCTGCCACATCTGACTATTTTGCAGGGTTATTTTCACGTCTTCTAAAAAATTAAACAACCCCAATTATCAGACAAGACTAATTCGGTCAACGAAATGTGTCACGAGCGACTACGCAGTACGCACTTCGCAATGATAAACAAGAATCTGCGAAATAAACAAAGAAAAAAAACAGTTTTTGCCCTACATTTCTTCGCAAACAGCAGAAGATTCGGATATAAGGGGGCCTTATTGCTTTCAAGATTCAATAGATATGGTGCGAAAACTTTGTTTCAAAAATTGTTAGTCAGTATAGAATAGAAGACCGGATGTATGGATGAATACGATGAAAAAACATACAGCGTTTCTGAAATTCACTCATATCCACAGAAGAGTAAAAATGGAGAACGCTCGACTTCTCAAATCAGCTGATATCAGTATTCATAAGATGAAAGACAAAGCCTGACAAAGGCGTTTTGAAAGGAAATCACGTTAGCAATACAAATTATCGATGTAAGCACTTGCGGTTAGCATGTGTCAGTAAAATCTGATGCTAATTTATAGCAAGAAATCATAATCAGCCCCATTGAGTGCACCAAGGTCGCACGCGGGCGAGCGAGAGTGTATTTTTTTAATTGTATTGTAACATGTTTATTGGTACTGTACGGTGTTTATGTTTATGTATACCTATTTTCTCAGGAATTTATAGCTATGTTTATTTTTATCAGCACCACTATACTTCTGTAGGTATATAATTATAATACTTTATTCTCAATTATTTACCTATGGAATTCTATTTTTCAACAGCTTGTTAGTTACAATTTCTTGAGCAACAATCTATAGTGACTGATGTTTTAATGTCCTTTACACCTGATATTTCAATGAATTCGACAATTTGCTGTTTCGTGTTTACCAGTCCGCGAGATGGTTGTTGTAAACGCTCAATGGAAATGAAAGGACAATTCGGGGATTGCGCGTTTTGCATTTGCCAATCCGCGAAGCGTGCCTTTTTTTCCGGCCAATGGGCGATTTCGGGGATTGTGCGTAACATAATACACTTTATTATATTGTGCAACTGCCTCCGTGGTCTAGCGGTCTGAGCCATGGGCTCACGACTCGGAGGTCCCGGGTTCGATTCCCGGTGGGGGACAATGACTTTGTGTTGTTGTTTCTAGTATGGTTAGGACATTGCAGGCTGATCACCTGATTGTCCGAAAAGTAAGATGATCCATGCTGTCGGATGGGCATGTAAATAGTCGGTCCTGCGCCTGATTTCTCTCTGATCGTGTCAGTTAGTCTGTCCCATCAGAATAAAGAGATTGAAGGAATAGAGAGTGCACTTGTGTGTTGCGCCAACACTTGGGCACTTAAAACTAGTCCCGCGCAGTTGGCTGATCTCTGGGAGATTGGCCGCCGTCACCGAAAATCAGTTGGGAGGACTATTATTATTAAATTGTGTAAGGTTTAAGTTAGGCATAAAAACATAAAAAAGAGAACTCACCTGTTTCGTCCCATAAATTTTGGAAAAAATTTCTTGGGACAGAACATTGCGAACGTAGCCATGAAAACCCACAGAATTGTCAATTCATCCAAAAGTTGACCTAAAAGTATAAATATTTTATTTTTAATTAATAAGTTGGCTTACTTTACAATCATCGAGAAAATTATGTTTTAGTAGAATTCAAGTTTGTAATATTTGAAATATTGCCAGTACCTAGTACCCTAGGTACATATTTTATAGCTTTTCTTTCTTAGCTTAGCTTTCCTTGCTTTTATAGTTTTTTAACATTCAGTAAACCATACCTACTTTTGCTTTATATTTCATAACCATAACAGCATGAAAAATTATCTAACATAGCAAATAGAATATCAAATAATTTTCCATGGATACAAAATAATACACTTACCAACTAAACTGAGAGTGGCGTGGAAGTATGCAGAGCTTATTCCAACCACCATAAGAAGAACCCACAGCACATTGATGCCTGGACACACAGACTTTGCGTACCCTTCGAATAAGTGGATCAAGACAGGTGGCATCAGGAAGAACAAAACATTACTGATCTGCAAAAAATACAAAACACCACTAAACGGGTCAATGAACTTTTAAAACAGGTTCAAATGACGTCACAAAGCTTTCCAGACAGCACGAAATGCTGCTAGCATGTTATTGTTGCAAAAAAATGGAAAAAGTACTTACAGTATTAACGAATTCGGCAATTAGTGGAGAAAATGAATAGTTTGATTCACACCAGTCAACTGGCGAGCTACCTCGCTCCAGACATAGCTCCAGATGTTCCCACATAATAATTTGTTTTCTAATTCCTTTGTTTACAATTTCTTACAAAGCACGCACTTCGATCTACGTTGTATTTTTAAACAAAAAATAATTAATTAAAGACTCGAAGATAACGCAAGTATAGTTTAAAATATTCTCCAGAAATGTAGCCAATTTTCTTGATACAACACAATTAATTATTAATTAGATTTTTATTACAATGATACCAAAACACTTGCCAAATCCAAACTTTACGTGCGCTACTGTTGAATCTGAGTGTTGAATGCAAATTTATACATTACCACAGATTATTACTCTTCCTTATGTCTGTGTGTGTGTGAACTATTTTCATTCATTCAATAAAATCATTCACTCATTTTCTGACATTTAAAATTAAGTGTTGCCAAAAAAATACCAGTTAAGTAGGTTTTGTCTTGATTCGTTGTTTTCTACCACAATACAAATCCAATCTAATACAATACAAAGCTTCGCTTCGCCTGTCCCACATAGGTCCCACATTTATTTATCTTTGCCACAGATTTTCCCTGTTGAAAACTGTATTTTGTACGTCGCACATACAATTACTTCCTTCAACCCAAATTTTTGTCGATTCTATTAACCATTTTTCCATGCTGGACTGGGCTGGGAGCTTGGGAGTGATAGAAAAACATAGACTGTGCCAGCTGCATCTCCTCCCGGGCATGCTGTAAAATATAAGCTAAGGGATTCGAGGGTTTCAGTGTACATAATAAGTATTGCAATTTAGGCGATGATGGACTGACAACCCGTCACTATCATCATCATCAGCCACAACAGTCCACTATAGCAATAGGTATACAATAATCAACTGAAATAGGTACTTAACCCTCAAAACTTGTCAAGATGTGGCAGAATGGCCTTTGGGTCGTCTTCGCTCTGCCTAACCCATAAGGGATAAAGGCGTGATTTTATGTATGTATCTATGTATAACCAGAAAACCACGGGCCACGGATGATGATGGAGGGAATTTCAAAAGGGCAGGCAGGTAGAGGACACGATAAAAAAACAGCTGCTACAGCTGAAGTACAGCTGCTATTCTTCATTGATAAAGTCAATATTTATTAATTCAAAGGCTTTTAGGCGATAGGCTGCCTGCCACTACAGCAATACACACACTGACTACTATAGGTACTAAGTATCTGAAATCACCCTACGAAAACAGCCGTTAAGCCGTTAACGCTCTGCCTATCCCGTATAGATACAATCGTCGTATGCATGTAAGAAAGGAGATTTTCAGATTTAGAAAACTTTTAGTGTCAAAAGTAAATAAATCTTGGCGTGATCTTGGCAGCCATAGCTTTCAGATAACTGTCATGTTTATAAATTTTTGTCAAGATGTAATTAAATTATAAATTTATTTTTATGTAAATTACAGTGAATTCCACGAAGTCTGTACCTACTGTTTGCAAAATTTATAAAGTGCAACTATGGAATGTGAAAATGAACAATCAGGTAAATACTAAGTTCATAGTTCATACATTTTCTCACGGGAAACAAGCCGTAGGCCATGGGCAACTTTTGAAAGTAAACATTTTCTCACAGGAAAACTTATTCAAGCCGCGGAACGGCACATATATTATGGGAGAATTTAACATAACGTGAACATAACATAGGAAACGTATTTAAACGTTTTTTTTTCTAATTCCCTATCTTTAATCCATCGATATTCACCAGACATTTTCATCGTTGATGAATCCGCTGACCGACCGATCCTACGCGCGTCAAGTTCCCCTCCAGAAACAAGAAACTTCAATAAAGATCAGCGTATAGATGCCGTTATCAAACGAGGCGAAGAGCTTCAGAAAATGAAACGAATACGCTTTCGGAGCGCTAATACATCACTGCATGTCCTTAATGATGATGAAGATCGTTTCAAGCTGAGATATCGACCTAACAGTAAGAGGTAAATAAATAATATTTATTTAGGTTGCATTATTGCAATCAAGTAGGTAGGTATACTTAAAAAGCAATATATAGGAAAGAAAATCTTTTCAGGTGCTCTCCATATCCAAGAAAACCTTTATGGAGTGAACAAACATACAATTCGAATACCTATTATTCGTTCAAGAGAGGAGGGTCTTCACCACAAATGACTCGTTCCACCTCTCCCTCTTATGCCACGAATTCCGCATTCTCTACAAATACGTCAAGTTCTATGAAAGGCAGAAGGAGACCACCAAGATGCCCCTTACGAATAGCAGAACTGGCGACTCCAACTAAACGCCACTGCATCGATACATGGAGGGATAGGCAAGCAACGTTGCCTAGTCATATGGTAAGCAAACGATCACAACGCTAGTAGCTTCCCACTAGGATCTTCAGTGGTCTAATTTATCTTTGGTGTGCTTTCCCTAAAATATACATAGAAATGAACCAAACGAACCAAAAGAAAAGAAATCACTTCAAAGATATACTGTACCAATGCAATCCATCAAGAGAGAAGGTCGTTATAATAATTACAATTAGTTACAAAGGACAAAATATACACAGGTCTTTATATTTTAATTTCAGTTGGAAAGACTGAAACAGAACGTGATGAACCAAAAAGTTGTAGCGACGATCCCAGATGCTGTCAACTGTTTCAAAGTTCATAAAAATGATCGTGCGTCAAATGTACCATCACCATCACCCAAGAGGTAGGTACATTTCTACAAACCTCATTTATTTGTACTGGACACTACTTCCATGCTGGACTGGGAGTGAACTTCCATGCTGGACTGGGAGTGATAGAAAAACATAGAATGTGCCAGCTGCATCTCCTCCCGGGCATGCTGTAAAAATCAGCTAAGGGATTCGAGGGTTTAAATATATTGTAATTTAGGCGATGGGCTGACAACCTGTCACTAAGGCAATATACAGATCTATCTTAAACAACCTTCAAAACATGTCAGACGTGGCGAAACGATCTTTGTTTAGGTTGTTTACGCTCTGCCTACCCAATTAGGGATAAAGGCGTGATTATATGTATGTATGTATGTATGGACACTACCATGTACTACGTTCTTTCAAGGCCTAAATGAAAGTAGTCTGTATGCTAACAAATGTCCCCAAGGGACATGAATTTCCATTCAAATCTGCTATTCTGCTGATGATTGTTTTGCTGTGAGGTGCCTAGTTTGTTTTTTTCGTACGTCAACCTATTTCCTTACGAAATTCACTTACATCCTTCAAAGTTGTTGTACCCTGTTGTAATCACAGAATACTAATCAAATCTCATCTGATGATAGCCGAAACCGGAATCCGAATAAATCGAAGCAGAAATCCCAAGAGATGACTGATGTGCGCCTGATGTCCGCAGTGTTTGCCCACCGAGTCGCTGCACAACTTGTCAAGCCAATGAACTTGTTTATGCCTGTGGAGTACGTATTTTCATCAGCTGTGAAGTCCGATGTAGGTCTTAGTCACTTCGATGACTTGGCGAAAAATAAATTTCTCAAGCTTGAATTTTATTTCAACTTTGCAGATTAATAAAATTGGCGGATACTGTAGCTGAAGAAATAAAGGAACTTATACAGAATCGAAGAGTTTGCGCGGATTACGTATACGATCGTGAACTTTTAAAGGAAATGTCGGGAAAGGTAAATAAATAAATCCAATCGAATCCACCATCTTCCTAGCCTTTTTCCGTAATTCACGGGGTCGGCTACCTAATATTGAAGATTGAACGAGGGCACTGGTTTTTACACAGAGCGACTGCCATCTGACCTCCGCAACCCAGAAGAGAAACCAGACCCAATCCTAGATTAGGTTACACAAAACCTTTGAATTTCTTCGTAGGTGTGTGCAGGTTTCCTCACGATGTTTTCCTTTACCGTAAAAGCGCCGAATAAGCGTACATATGAAAATTCGAAAACCGAAAAACACATTGGTAGGTACGTGGTGGGATTCGAACCACGACCTCCTGCACAGAAGGCCGCGGCCCTAGCCACTATACCATCCGGGCTACTATGGTAATAAAATAAGTATATTCTGGATATTTCCGCTTGGACATTAACAGCAACTTTATTTATCGTCTTGGCCTAATGAATTATATTCTACTAGCGGACCCGGCAGACTTCGTCCAGCCCAAAAAACAACTTTTCCCATGGGAATGACATACTTTTCCGTGGTAAAAGTCAGTTAAAAACCTTCCTCATGAATCACTCTATTTATTTTAAAAAAACCGCATCAAAATCCGTAGCGTAGTTTTAAAGATCTAAGCATACATACAGACAGAGGGAAGCGACTTTGTTTTATACTATGTAAGGATTTTATGCTTTTTTAGATAACCCTGTGGGTTGCGGAAGTTTTGGCTTGTGCCCAATACAAGTTGATAGAAGATGAGCTTAGAGGTACGAATTTATTCTTCATACATACATATAATCACGCCTATATCCCTAATGGGGTAGGCAGAGCGTAAACGACCTAAACAAAGGTCGTTCCACCACGTATGACAAGTTTTGAGGGTAATTCAAGATAGATATGTATATTGCTATACCTAGTGACAGGTTGTCAGCCCATCGCCTAAATTACAATACTGAAACCCTCAAATCCCTTAGCTGATTTTACAGCTTGCCCGTGAGGAGATGCAGCTGGCACATTCTATGTTTTTCTATCACTCCCAAACCAGCATGGAAATATTATTCTTCATAATATTAATAAATCATAATAAGAATACAGCCGATTTTATTTTTGTGTTTTTATCTCGATTTTTTATATTTTTTTAGTTAAAAAGACACAAGAGAATAAAATAAGCAAAGATGGTGATTTAGTAACTCTAATAGACCAATATCTTCGCCGGCAAATGGAAGGAGATCAAGGTATCTAATTTAATTTTTAATGTATTTATTTTGTATTATGTAATTTATATCTTTCAAACGCAATAAAAGGGGGAAAGGAATTCGTATTCACAGGTAATAAACTTAACGTTTCGTAAATGGAAAAGTATAGGTCATTATTCATTAAACAATAATAACATTTACTGCCTACATTTTCTCAATTTAGATCTTGAAGAAGAGGAAGGACCAGCCTTGGACGCCTTAGAGGCACTCGTAGATAATGTCCTTGTAAGTATATTCTTGTCTCACTCAAAAATTGCGTCCACAGAAACATAGTTAATAAACACCTGAAATATTTTGCAGAATATTTGTTTGCCTAAAACCGACTTAAGTGGAGATAATGAAGACATGTTGCCAGAAATAGGCAACGAAAATGAAGATCAGATCGAAGAAAATAATATGATAAGCCAAGATCATGATAGTCAACTGTCAAGAAAAAACACAAGTGATCAGAATGAGACACCCAATAATATACCAGACGTAACCGGGGTGTATGATATGCCTGAACGTTTAGATAAATCCGATAGCGATGATGAATCTGAGAGTAAATATGATAGTACACTGGATGTTGATAGTAACGCAAGTAATGCTGGTGACAGTCACGAACATGAAGGCGATACAAATGTGAGTGATGTTAATACTACAGAAGAACCACTCGATGACAGGAAAAAAGTTAAATTTACACAAAATGGTAATAATACATTTATTTTTGTTATTTTTTTGTAGCATTTCAAAATTTCATTAATCAGTTGTATTTTTGGGATGAGATGCATTTGTCAGTGCGGTGTAATTGTGGTTTCTTTAACAGGAGGAAGAAACAACAAAACCGGAGGAAATAGAGGAACCGGAGGCATCGATGACACTGGAGGAAACGGAGAATCCAGAGGCTACGGAAACACCGGAGGATACGGAGCCAGTAGTAACAGAAGAGGAAGATCCAGTGATAACGGACGAGCAATAAGGTTTTGAATCTATCCTGAGTTTAAAATACAGACATATCATTAACATGAAAAATAAAGATGGAAGATGGTGTCACGATCACGACCTTTAGTAATGAGAGAAGCACGGCACGACGCGAAGCCTCTTCTTTGCAACAAAATAATTTTCTTATTTCCTGCACGCGCTAAAATAATATATTGTTTAGGCGGGAGAGGACAATCGTCGAACCATCTCCATCTATTTTATTATTTTTGTAGCTTGTTCAATTTAAATGAAATATTAATTATTAGTTTCTTCACAGCAATGATTCTCTGGGAAAGTGGCCTAACTACAGCAATTCTGCCACTTTCATAAGATCTGACATTGTTTTTCAACCCCCAAATCCCAGTATACTGAGTAAGTTCAAGTTCTGTATTCTAATATATCATTATAATTTTTTCAATTATCAGGGAAAATTGTTTAAATCTGGTATTATCCGATTTATTTTCATGTAAGTTTAGGTCTTCTATATTTTACGAAATTAACAAGAAAATAATTGGTCATCCATATCAAGCTGTGTGTTTTAGGGTTCCGTACACAACGGGACCCTATTACTAATGCTCCGCTGTCTGTTTGTCTGTCTGTCTGTCTGTCTGTCCGTCTGTCACCAGGCTGTATCTCATGAACTGTGACAGCTAGAGAGTTGAAATTGTATGTATTTATTTCTGTTTCCGCTATAACAACAAATACTAAAATACTGGCCAAGTGCGAGTCGGACAACAGATATGATTTTGTTGCCATTTAAATGATGGTACGGAACCCTTCGTGCGCGAGTCCAACACGCACTTGGCCGGTTTTAATTTTTTCGTTTACCTACCCACACCATACAAACCCACGTGTTATAATTATAATATTGAATGATGTATGGAATTTCAGGTGTAGTTGACGAATCATGGCCGGACGATAATATCCCTACTCTTAGACCTAGCGCAAGCGTATCAAAGTCCGTTACATCTTTAGGTGAAATAAAAGAAGTAGAAGATGAAATTGATAATTTAGATCATCGGCATAAGCGCATCAATGAAGCTAAAAAAACTAAAGAATATCAAAATCAAAATCCGTACAGTAAATATGGCAAAGACAATTTATCAAAAAGGGACAATTTCGAATCGCTTGAACAAGATGATGACAATAACTTCATTCACTTTATTAAAGATAAACAGTTGAAAAGACTAAGCGCTTTGGAGTTCTTTGAACGAGAAGAGGAGAAGAGCACTACCACTTCATTAAGTGCAACGTCTTCTAAGATACAGAAAGATAAAGATGATTCTAATACATCTGCAAGCCAAAAAACGCAAATCAAAGAACCAGACTTACTATGCCAAGTGACACCCTCAAAATTGCTAAGCGATTTACAAGCATTGATAAGGGAACAAGCTACACAGATTAAAGAAAATCAAAGTAAACAAAATAATTACGTAGCTAAGGCTGAAAGTATAAATGATGGCAAGGGAGATTATAAAGATACACAAAAGGAAACTCAAGATGGAGATACTACAGACGCGGAAAAAAATCCGGTTCTTCAAGCTATAAGGGAGAAATTAAAGCATGAAACCAAATTTGACTACAGTAAGTTCATGCATTCTATTTCTACTTTAGTCTTATGAATACCAACAGGTAAAATTAAAAATGTCGTCCACAGGAGTTCGCCCTCAAACGGCACCTGCTTGGGTACCCACTAGTGCTAGTGAAGATTCTATGGCAGTCACTAGGAAAAGTAAGTAAAAATGTTAAGTACCTACATCATAATTATCATCTTCATCTTCCTAGCCTTTTCCCGTATCTCTCGGGGTCGGCTACCTAATCTAGGTGATTGAACAAGGGTACTGGTTTTTACACAGAGCGACTGCCATCTGACCTCCGCAACCCAGAAGGGAAACCAGACCCAATCCTAGATTAGGTTACACACAACCTTTGAATTTCTTCGTAGGTGTGCGCAGGTTTCCTCACGATGTTTTCACGATGATGTAAAAGCGACGAATTAACGAACATGTGAAATTCGAAAAACACATTGGTACGTGGTGGGATTCGAACCACGACCTCCTGCACAGAAGGTCGCGGCCCTATCCACTACACCATCCGTTTTTTTTTTTAAGTACATCATAATTATAATATACAAAAATTTACTCGTATGGCTTCAGTCTAACAATCTGATTTGTAACGATAATAGATGTCTTTGTCATACATGTTTTGCTTAGGTTTGGTTTGCATCCAGTTCGCATACACAGGGCTTTTTTCTTGGGGAAGCTAGCCCAGCCATGATTATACCTTTTGGAATATCTCGAATAAAATGGTTTTTTATCGGATCGGCCGAATTTGTACCCAAATTCAATAATATCTTTTATTTTAACTTTTCCAAAAGTCGTAAAACAAACTTGAGCTGAGGAGAGAGAGGTTTGCAACCAACTATTAAACACCCTAGACTCTTAATAATTAATACAATACACTACAATACAAATGTACCAAAAAAACACACAAAAATACACAAAAAAAAAACTGCCTGAACTGCCTCTGTGGTCTAGCGGTCTGAGCCATGGGCTCACGACCCGGAGGTCCCGGGTTCGATTCCCGGCGGGGGACAATGACTTTGTGTTGTTGTTTCTAGTTTGGTTAGGGCATTGCAGGCTGATCACCTGATTGTCCGAAAAGTAAGATGATCCATGCTGTCGGATAGGCATGTAAATAGTCGGTCCTGCGCCTGATTTCTCTCTGGTCGTGTCAGTCAATCTGTCCCATCAGAATAAGAGATTGAAGGAATAGAGAGTGCACCTGTGTGTAGCGCAAACACTTGGGCACTAAAAACTAGTCTTGCGCAGTTGGCCGATCTCTGGGAGATTGGCCGCCATCACCGAAAATCGGCGGGAGGACTATATTGCACAAAAAACACAGAAATTACAAATTGATTACACAGAGAAGTAGTACAATTGGCGGCCTTATTGCTAAGGTAGCAATATCTTCCAGGCAACCAGGCAGTAGGATTCAGCGGAATAGAAAATATTTTAATAGAAGTGCAATATCTAAAATTCATATGTATTTTATTTATCTAGATGTGCGCCTGGGATCAAACGAACTTCGTAAATGGTGCAAAGATTTGGAACATACATTGATCAACTTAGATCAGTGGAAGAAGTGGTTAGATGCTATGTGCAGAAATATAGTATACATGCAGGAAGAAACAGGTAATACATTCTTTACTTACTTGATAATAAGATTGGGTTGGGTATTCCAATACTATTTATATTAGAATCGAGGAAGACCGAGACGTGAAAACCATTCTAACTATGATTATTAGTCGTGATCGTGTAACTGATAAAGATAGATATATTTCTAATGTAGGTATTCTTTCTTCTGTTTATAGTTACATGCAAAAAGATGGAATCGCACTGCCGTGTACGGATTCTAAAGGAATGGTGTAAATTTAAGAAGCATATCGATAAAGAAGCCTTGCTATGGAGAAAGCTAAATCAACGAACTTTTAAGATCCTCAGCACCTATCCTACCAAATCCCAGGTAACGAATAACATTAACTTCGAACTCGGGGGGAGAGAAACTGACCAGATAAACCCAATGTCATAAATAAACCCGCCCCATCAGCCAAACGAAATTGACCATATCGACCATACCAGACCAACCAAAAAATAATAATATTGCTCTTTTCCTTTTCTTTTTAAAATTTGTGTAAAATAATTTATTTTTTCAATGTTTTTATGTAACTGAGAATATTCTCAGCTAGGTGAATTCTTGAAATGTTTCATATATCTCACAAAAATATGATTTTCAAAACTTGCAAAAGCAGCAGAATTTTTAATTAATTCTTACACACTCCTCAATGTTTTTGACTGCCTCCACAAACCTCGATACGTTGAATTATTATCCGTATTTTTTTTAGAATACAACTAGTAAGTTAGTAGTGCAAAAGAAAATAATTGATAACAACACTGATGATAAGAAATCTTTGTGCAAAGCTATATCCGCAATTGAAGGAGAGAGTGCGTGGCTTCATAGATCGGTATTTATTTTTACTGTTTATTTTTAAGCGCGTTACATTACAACCTACTTGACGATTGTATAGTTGTACTTAAAGTTTGGAAGAAAAACAGTGCGGTGGTAAAAAGTGGAACAAAAATACCTCCATAAGGCCGTTTACGCACTGCCATCCGTATTCGGTTCGTATCCGAGAAATTATATTATGGAAGCTGTCAAACATTTTCGCGCCAATCCATACAAATTTTCTCGGATTCGGATCGGATTCGGACCAGTGCGTAAACCGTAGAAACGCTACAACAAAATAATCTAATGTGTTGCCAATCGAAGAAAGTGCCAAATAAATTGAGGGCGACACTTTCTTTGCAAAGAAAGGTTTATTGGCAACACCTGAGCATTGCTTATATGGCAAACTACAATGCTTTATTTGTGTCTATTGGACATACTTCTTTTCATAAACATTTAAAATAACTTTTGTTTTAGATTGTGTCTACTGAACATGTTGTCAGGTGTAATTGTCAAACTTTATTATCAAAACCTCGCCCAAGTGCCAAGAAACTACTTAAAAATTGAGAGAAATTATAAGAAAATTTTGTTTGTATAACTGTTATGTATTAATCGTTTGGCTTACCATTAAATATTAGTTTATGTCTAATATTGGTTTTATTTCGTATGTCACTTAAAATGAACCACAACTTGATTGAAGTCGTACTTCCGAACATTAGAGTCTCGGCATCCGGTCAAAATCCACTTTCCGTTAAAAGATATGTCCCTTATTCCGTCGCAGTCTGAGCCAGTTAGTTGCACCCTAATTTTCTTGTGTGCTTCTTGTAGGGAGAATATTGTACAAGTACCGTCTTGGCGTCCGACGACGAACATTTGGTTAGGCAAAGCAGCCATGCTTAGTACTGGATTGGCTGACTCTCCCCATTGCCTGATTTGTGAACCATTTTCAAGTTCTAATTGATAGATCTGGAAATTAAATATTTTTTTACGACCTAATTTATTTATTTACCATTTTGTAATGTAAATTTTAATTTACTGGCAACATTAATGGTAGAAATCAGGGATGTTGCGAATATTCGTATCCGCATCCGCATATGCGGATCTTCGCATGAATTTGGACATCCGCATCCGCATGAAATCAATGCGAATTATAATGCGGATGCGGATGTGTAGTGTTGTGAAGATGAGTCAGGAACGCCAGAAAATCGTAGCAATGACACAGAATTTCGCATTATGAAAAGGTTTTATGGACTCTTAAAGCCTTAAACTTAAAAGACTGCAAAAATAAATTATCAAATTGTTGTCTGTTTTTTTTTTTTATAAACGCCTTAAAAAGATTGTCTTTTTGTGCTGATTTGGCATCAATACAAAATTAATTTAAAAAGATCTTAACATCCGCATCCGCAACATCCCTGGTAGAAATTGCCATTAGGTGCGGTTAAAAAATCTTACTCACCTTCCCATCATTACATCCAACAATGATATTCTGGTCAACAACAATGCAGGCATTGCAAGGTGCACTCAGTTGCTTCCGATATAGCTCCTGCCGCTTGGCCACATGTGCACAGATCACCTCCCCACTTTCACAGCCCACTACTAGGAGTTTGTTGCTTGTGCCAATCTGAAATTAAGAAAAATAAATGTCAGAAAATGTATAGTATGTATACAGCTTGGCAAAAAAAAAAGAGTTGAAATAAGTATGGGCGCCATTTTTTTTCGCCGAGAGGTAAACAGTTTAATATCGCAACACAACTGTATAGGAAAAATTTGGTGTTACCAAAAGAAAGAATGTAATTTTAGTTTCTTTTCTAGACTTTGCGGTAAACTCTATTTTTAGAATTTGTATATTACCTCTCTTTCATTTTGAACCTCAAATTCATCAGAAGTAGTCGCTAAATCACAAGTATTGATAGGACCATGCCCTTCCAATATGTTATCCAGACATCTTGATTCACCAACATCCCACAACTTAGCAGTACCATCCCTAGAAAAATAAATAATGTTGAAAAGTAACTTATAGGTATTATGGATTTTATTGTATTTAGACATACACATAGAAAACCTTTATTCTCAGTTACAAAACAAGATAGATATTGGAGGGATGGGGATTTAATCATAGTAGATATTGGAATATGGGATAAAGGATACTTGAAAGTTTGATTTTAGTCATTTGAATACATTTTAAATGCAAAAATTCATACTTGCTAACAGAGATGACATTCCTTCCTTTCTCAACAATACTGATGTCAGCTATGGACATCACATGCCCCTTTAAAGTGACAGGGTTCACTCCAGTTTCTGCAGACCAGATTCTACAGGAACCATCAGCACCAGCTGATATCACCACAATGCCAGAAGGAAAGAATCTACATTTATATACTGGCCCACCATGACCCTTAAGGTCTAATAGTATTTCACCTGAAAAATAAAAGAATAAAATTAATATGTGAAACAAAAGAATATATTAGCAGAAAATAACAATATTTGCTACATACCTAATATTTAATTATGAAGTCCAAAGTAGTCCTCAGAAAGTAGTATTAAATATGATAAATATGTCGCAATATGGAGAAGTGCTAGTGCTTATAACTTAATAGTATATTTTATGTTATAATAGTAAATGATATTTTATGTAAAATTAAAACTTTGCAAGTTGAATTGTTACTTTATGGATGGATTGTGAGTTGTGGAAAGGACACAAGTAATAATACTTCTGGCAGACTTACTGGTTCTGCTATCCCAAACCAAAAGCTTATCCCCTTCACAAGACGAAACTGCAATCGCATTCTCAGCTCCAGCAACAGACAAGACAGCTTTGTTATGAACTTTATGCGCTTTCGTAGGAGCCACGAACGCCACCTTCAGTCCAGACCTTCCATGCTTGATAACAAGGCTCAAGTTCGAATGAGAAACGTATTGATAGGTATCTGGTAAGTTTATTTTAAGCTTTCCATCGGCGGAATTTACTGAAGTTGTTAGCTTTTCGTGTACGCTGTTTTCGTTTGGATATTTTGATGATATCCAGGCAGTTTCTTTAGGCAACCTGGGAGAAGTAAAAAAACATTAATTCCATTGGAAAAAAGACTGGAAACTTGGAAATGGGTCATGAAATGAGCACTTAGAAAAGTAAAATAAAACTTACCTTATCACATCATTCCAATCGCATTGGATGGTTATTACAGGTACTGAATCAGCCATAGTCTTCGGCGATTAGATTTAATAATGTTGAGTCCGTAAATATCTCGCAAATCAAGAAAAAACATACACAACACAGTCGTGAGTTTTAAAAATTGTTTTCGACTTTTTGTTTTTTAATTTCTTTTGTTTGCGTGTTGCTATTTTTAAAAAATAAGAATTCTACCACTTAACCTTAAATTGTGAACGGAACGCGCCTTGATGATTGACTGAAGCATTCATTCATTCAATTAACCGTTCAATCGCATCACTAGCCTTGTCTATGGTCTCAATGGAAAGTGTTTTGAAACAAAGTGGGCAGATTTTTTACATGAGTCTCAAGGAAAATCGCAAATACGCTTAGTTTTCTGTGATTTTGTGCCTAATGTAATAGAAGAAAGTGTTATGCACTCCCTGCAACTGTAAAAATGCATTTTTCTATACCGGATCTGCAGCAATTCCATGGCGACAATGGGATCTCTTATACGGTATTTATCTTGTTGTAATAATCGTTGAGATAAAGGTTGTTTTCTTCATTTACAAGGACCTTGTAACTTGCTTGGGCGCTTGGAATGGATTGAGGCAATGTTTATGTTGTTTTTAGGGCTACAACATTTACATAGATGGGTTTTTCCACTGTACTGCGAGGTACAAACAGCTGCTTAGTCTCCATGAGCAGTTACAGGCTCAGAACCCGTATTTGAAGCTCCCGTCGTTCCCGCCGAAGAAATTATTCCTCACAAGTGCACAGCTGGAAGAACGAAGGATTTTATTAGAAAAGTACATACAGCTTGGTAAGTACAGTAGCACTTACATCCTACTTTAGCTAAAAGTGCATGTTAGGTCACCACTGACGCATTGAATAAACAAGTGTGATGCAAGTCAATTTATATTTCAATATCTAATAATAATTTGTAAACATTTCAGTGGGTCAAAACCCAGTGCTGGCAAATTCAGATCTTCTAATAACTTTCCTGTTCTCTGCGCAACAAGAAACGCATGGAGTCCGGATGCACGAAGTCGACATAGAAATCTCTCTAATGAACGGTTACAGAATACCCCTATCCGCATCATCAACAGACTCTTCAAGCACATTGTTAGATATTGCATGTAACCATATCAATCTTCCAAAGGAACTGACCAAATATTTCTCTCTATATCTTTTTAACTGGAGTTGTGCTAAGAGTGGCCAGCCAGCATTGAAAAAGCTTGAGGAATACGAATCTCCATACATATCACAGAAATATGTGAGGCCCGAAGATAAAATTGTTTTGAGAAAAAGGTATGTGCAGTCTGACATTGAGTTTACTGAGAACAATAAGTTTAGTGACCTTCAACTTTCAATCTTATGCATTAAGTACTGTGTTAATATTGCAGGTAGAGTGATACAATGCATCAATTTTAGCATCACTTGTATATTTTCCTTAAATTAAATTCCTAAATATTATCCTTATCACAAATATGTTTTACAGTAATTAAATAATTAATTTTCTTTTTGTTAATTTGTGATAATAAAATAAATTGGTTTTTGTTTGTATTTCCTTTTCAATTAGTTTAATATTATGAAAACTGGTCAATTCTGCACTCTGTCTATTAGTTTATTACTTGTTTAAGTTTTTTATTGATCTACAAGATAATAAAACTTTTTCAATTTTTTCAGTTATTGGGACCCTTGTTATGATGTGGATTTAATGATAGACAGGGTATCACTTGACCTGCTATACCTACAAATAATTGAGGATTTGGATTTAGGGTGGATGACTGCAGATACTCAGACCAGAGATATCCTGTCATCATATGAGTCTAAAAAACAGAAGAGAGAGGTAAGTTTTCTATAAACTTAATATTAACAAGACTTTACTCAAGCTAAATAAATTACCTAAAATAAGACCCAAAGAAAACTTTATTTTTTGTTTGAAAGTCTTCTCTCATTTAAGATGATAACAGCTGATAAGAAGATACATGCATAGTTTATTTAAATTATATTTAAATAAACTATGTAAATATGATTTAAATAAACTGTGCATGATCAAATCCTATTGGATGTTTTCCCTTTAAAAAATTTCACACATGACAAAGCTTGTGCTGTTCACCCAGACTTCATAGAATCCTTATCAGTTTAGAGTGTCAGGCCGAGTCTCGAAAGTTCATTGAATTTTGAACTACAACTATGATAGTAAATTATCTTTATTAAATTAGTAATATCCCAATTGATAGACAGGATATAAAAATGTGCTTTGTGGCAACTATACACACACACACACACACACACACACACACACACACACACACACACACACACACACACACACACAAATCACGCCTTTATCCCTAGAGGGGTAGGCAGAGCAAAAACGACCTATACAAAAGTCGTTCCGCCACGTCTGACAAGTTTTGAGGGTTATTACAGATGATAATGTATATTGCTATAGTGTCAGCCCATCGCCTATAAATTGCAATACACTTAAACCCTCGAATCCCTTAGTTGGTTTTTACAGCATGCCCGGGAGGAGATGCAGCTGGCACATTATATATTTTTCTCTTTACTGCACAGTTTTTATTGTTGTATTACTTTATTTTTAATTTTGTTTGAGGGAGACCTTTACAATTTGTTGAGAGTAAATAAGATGTAGGAAAACAGTTTCACACAAAAAAAATATTTCACAGAAAAAAAGAGATAGATATTTTCTAATAAGTACTTATACCTAAACTACATAATTATACCTAATTATTACTAGTTAGTTCAGTAACAGATATGGTATCACGCTATTCGTTTTCACTCACGAATGTACCATTATTATTGGTATTACTCTTGTAAAAACGGTTTAGGTACTGATTGTAAAAAAAAACCTTTAAAAAAAATCTTAGGTAAAAAAACAGTCTTTCAGATACAGAAATAAAGTAGTACATATTTAACCTAGTCCCTTAAACACATAGATAAAGTAACATGCAAATGTTCATTCATTTATTGATTCTCATTTGTATTGTAATTGCAACATGAATCATAATTTAGATAAAGTATAACCTGTCTCCTCTAAATGATTGGAATTCTGGTGGGCTGACCACCTCAATTATTGACATACGAGTATGTTAGCTTGTTATCATTGATCCATAACTGTATGGAAGATAATTATGACTGTGAGTCAACATTTAATGTGTAAAGAGTTGTATTACTTGCAATGAATAAGTTAGTTAAGATGAAAATCTATAGATTTATGATCCTACTAATATTATAAACATGAATATTAGTATGAATGCATTACACAGTATATTTGTTACTCTTCTTGTTAATACGAATATTGATTATACCATACATTAGTATCTGTGCACACAGACTACTTTTTACTAATGAGAAATAGTACTAACATTCCCAGGGATTTTTTGTTTGACATGGTTTGTGTCCCCTGAAAAGCATGTCGCCATATTACTCGTGATTCGGCCTGCAATATCTTAACCAAACTGGGAATAATTTCTGACGCGAAAATCGAACTAACGTAGTCTTTCATGATCCAGAGTCCATGATATATACTCCATTCGTTTTTAAACAACAGGGAGTTTTAATTTAAGGAATTGCAAAGAATAAACATTTTCCGGCCTCTTTCGTTTTACTCTGGTCATTTCTATTCCAGTATATAGAACTGGCGCGAACCCTCAGGCACTACAGCCGGATACCGGCTGGCGAGGCTGTGACGGACTCGTGTAACATGGCCGGGGTGTCAGGGACCACCAGTCGGGTCAGAGTCTCCTTGCAGTCCAAGGAGTTGCTGCTTACTACTGTGAATCAACCGGCGAGAGAGCAGCGGTATAAAGTGACCAGAATGCGGTGTTGGCGGATCACTACATTACATTCGGTGAGTAGATATTTTAGAAGTGACATAAGCCCATATCTTTTTGTCAGAATACATTATACTCACTCTGTAGAACTTTCAAACTAAAATCAATCTTGCCGCGCAGAAATAAAGTTCAATTTAGATGGTATACGTGCCTGAATCACTTACCCAATACCATGGACTAACTACTCTAGAGGACTGAAAACCGCCATACTAGAGAGCGTACCTCGATACTCTATAAAAGGTCAAAATGCGAGCAAAACCTAGATGGCGCTGGCATATTGTTCGAAGAGTCCGTCGTTAATATAGGTCATAAAATTGAATAAATTCAATAACAACTTGAACCAAATAATTTTTTAAGATTTTTAAAGTAGAAATACACGAGAAATGCTGTTTAAAACATCTAAATTTCAATACATATTTATGTTTACACAATATTTTGCAAATGTCAATAGATGGCATTGCTAAGTAGCGGTGTACGCAGTTTATAAGGGAGGTTGTCAGTCCTCTTTGTTTTATTCGTCCATGCCAATACTATTAGCCAGCCAAGAAGATGATAATGCCCTTATGTGTAAGCGAAATTGCACTAAATTACGTACGATACGGGGCGGCGTGGTATAGTACCTATAGATAGTAAAAGGTGACAGAGATAAAATTCATAAAATACGAGTAGTTTTTTCAAATTTCATTTTAGGCGATTTTCGCGCAAATCCGTTTTTCGGTCTCATTTTGTTCATGTTTAATATTTTATTGTGTACAAAGTTTGGTTTTACCGTTTAAAAATGAAAACGTAATTTTATGTTTGTATGGGAGACCCTTAAGCTTGCAGAGGTCCATTTTTAGCATCTATTTCTAAATGTAGTTTGGGTGGGCGTTCAGTATGCATTGTTTACTTTAGTGCAAATGGATTTCGATAAATTATTAATTATGTTTTTGTCCTGACCGCTGTATCAGTCGCGCCGCTGGTGACAGATAAACGTTTAATAGCCAATTTCATATTGAAAACAATTATGATAAAGTGGATATTTAAAACTTCGAAGTGTGTAGTGTAGAGTCAAGCAGACTATGGAATATTTGTTTGATCGCATATTATGAAGAACAGAAATAAAAGTGCCTATTCCAATTTAACAACACAACAACTTTTTCAAGAAACTCAACACCTCTTTTTCTATGACGAATATTTCTTTTTTCATTTAGATTGTCAAATCTCGAAAAAATCATGAAAAAAGTTTCTTAGACATTTGCACTTCATTTACGTTCCCCACAAGCTAGTTGGCAGTGTATCTGCCTGCTACGAAAAGGTCCCGGGTTCGATTCCCAGCCAGGCAGATGATGAATTTAAAGTTTGTTACTAGGTCTGAGTGGGTCTATGTCCATGGCACCCCAATACAGGGAATCCTAGTGGGGGCTATGAGAGTAATCGTGTTTTTTCAACATATTTGAACGATTTTTAATTTCGTATTTCAGGTGGATAGATCACAGACGAACGGACAAGGTCCTCTCCTCGAAGACTCTAACAAGAACTTCGAATTGTCGTTCGAGTATCTCATCAGCAAAGACAATCTCAAATGGATAACCTTGAGGACGGAGCACGCAACCTTTATTAGTGTTTGTTTGCAGGTAACATGCTATTTCTTAGAAGATATTACAATTTGCTTGCTGAATTGAAGATTAAAGACCTTGTATTTTTATTGCTGGACTGGGAATAGTAGTCATTAAATAAGCCATGTCAGAGGGCTTAGGCGGTTTGAAAAGTTCAGTTTTCAACCCACACGATAGAAGAAGTATAAATAACACATTTTTCTTTTTTAACTACAGTCGATAGTAGACGAGCTGATGCGTCAGAAGAACGGCTCCGGACCAACATCTCCGCGGACAGCGCGCGGGTCATTGACCTACCTGCGCCGCGATGGATCCTCACAGCTGATCACACCTTCCTCTTCAAGTGATACACTCAGCTCACAGGTAAGCCCGTGTATCTGCCTCCGTGGTCTAATGGTCTGAGCTTTGAGTCCTGATCCAGAGACTCGGTTCAATACTCACAACGTAACATTTGTTTTGATATCACAAAGCCATTATCATTTGGTACGACTTTTCCCAGGATTCCTTGCTTTAGAGGACACGTTAAACTGTCGGTCTTGATTGCTATATTTGATAGTAGTCGTCAAACTAACCATGTTTGACGCCTAGTTGGTGGTTTAAAACGCTGACACCAGAGTTTATCAGCCCCTGTAGCATGCCACCGCGCGATAACGAATATATCGCACCTATCTGTCAAACTCCCATACGATTTGACAGATGGATGTGATAAAATGTGTGATAAAACGGCTATCGCGGCGTTATCGCGGCTGCATGCTACGGGGGCAGCCCCTGTAGCATGCCACCGCGCGATAACGAATTTATCGCATCTATCTGTCAAACTCCCATACGATTTGACAGATAGATGTGATAAAATGTGTGATACAACAGCTATCACGGCCTTATCGCGGCTGCATGCTACGGGGGCTGGTCGTATATCTATTCGAAAAATAATACTCAATAGAAATCGAAATATTAGCATAGCAGGAGGGAAGTATGCGATGATATTTATCTTATACCTAATTATGTATTGTAAATTTCAGAACGGAGATTCGTATAACTCTGGCAGTTCGCGGGAAATATTCTCCGTGCAGAAACTGACTGAAAAGTTCGCGTCCGTCGCGTTCAAGAGCGGACGAGATTGCGTCGAGAACAACGCCTTCGAAGCCATCGGGGACGAAGAGTTGTAATAGTAAGTTGTAACTCGAATATTCTAGAAATTGACGTCAATTCTCGCGACATAATTACTAATTCTAATTCTTAGTAGCGCTGTTACTTTCTTAAGAACAGGATAGCAAATAAACACACGACTTTGACATTCCTTAATCTGACATAAGATTGCTTATTTGACGTAAAATAAGGAACATGCTCTATGCTCGGTTCTTAGCAGCTTTATGTCAAATTAAATTAGGAACATCTAAAACATGTGTATATTTGCTTTCCTGTTCTTATGTCAAAATTAAGAAAGTGACAGCGCTACTAAGAATAAGAATTAAAATCCTGCCGCGAGAATTGACGCCATTATGTTCTAAATTAAGGTAAGGATCATGTAAACAAACAATTTATTCGACTGAACTCTATTAGGTTTGATAGTATGCTCGGGAAGAGACGCAGTTGGTACATTCTATGTTGTCATATTCGCAACTATTTAATTTACATTAATTTGGAAAATATCTCGATATTTGTGATCTTGATTGTTGCTTTAATTTAGAACATAAAAGATACACGAAAGCCTATTTTACATTTTAAAATTAATTGGAACACCATGTAAAATGTGCCAAAGTTGTCCAAACTTAATTTTGGAGAAAATTAATGGTGGCGATTCTGATGGAAACAGAACTTGGCTTTTTTTGTTTAGTTCTGTCACTTTCTAAAATGTAAATAAAATAGAGACAAAATACAACAGCTGATTATAATTCCGTCGCGTACATATAAGTACACGCACCCACTTTTTTTTACTTCGAAATTCTAATTCCTTAACATTGAATTTTGATACGACATTTGCTATTCTCCAAAGAAGTCATCATTGCGGAACTAAGTTGCCAACATTCAATGTATATCTGTATAAATTAATTACGTACTGTAAAAAAATCTTTTGGGCTATAATAATACGCGTTAGTTAGGTATAATAAGGCTATGTATTCTTTGTATCCATATAGCAGACTTGCCATAACTTTATTTTTTATTTTACTTGTATAGGTAAATGAGGATAAAAACTGGACGACTGATAGAATAAAACATTTAAAGTGCCTACTTTTAAAACGAGGGTATTAGAGTTGTAATTTTAGGCGATGGGCTGTCAACCTGTCACTAGCAATATACAGATCTATTTGGAATAACCCTCAAAACTTGTCAGACGTGGCGGAACGACCATTCTTTAGGTTGTTAACACTCTGCCTACCCGATTAGGGATAAAGGCGTGATTTTATGTATGTATGTATGTATGTATGTAAGTATGTATTTTTAAACCGTCAATAATTTTTATTTTTGGGAACTCACAAAGTTACAAGACTTATTTTAAATCAATTTCGAAAGGAACACTACTTTATAATGGCACCATCAGTTACCCGGTTTTTATCTTCTTCCAAAATCAGACACAGTAAATGTTAATCCTAAGGCACAAGTGAATTCCTTCAAATCAAATCATTTAATTTTAAGCTCATTGAGAATTTATATAGAATTATACCTAGTCGATAATCTGTTAGTTTTTAATACATTTGTTTGATTTCTAAAAAGTTGGGGCTTTATTATTTTTATTCTTATCTTATGTCAATGGATAATTTTGTTGTTCATGGAGTCAGGAGGGTAATTTAAATTAATTATGTTCTTTAACAATATTATACAAACCTATTACATGTCTGTTTTCAAACAACGATTCTGAATAATAATTATAATTTAAAAGCACCTTTAATATAAGTTTATATTCTACAAACTTTTTTAAAATGTTTTTACTGTTTTATAAATATTGTGTTTGTGACTAATAAGTTTAATACATAATCCTCTATTTATAGAACAAAGTAAACAAATGGTCTGTTAATTATTATGAATCTTTAATGTTACTGAATTTCTTTTAGCATTTAAGTGACAATTTATGTATGTAATCTTATGTTTTGTTATGTTAAGAACTGCTCTCAACTGTTATGTCTATGATAAGAATTATTTATTCCTTATGGACCAAAAATAATGTACTATTTAGGTACCCATATCATTTTATAAATTAAAATTGTATGATTTTATTACATTGATTTTGGTGATGCATTTAATATGCTCATAATTTCACTAAGTCTATCACCCTATCACATTGTTATTGTTACACTCATTTTAAATCCTTTATTAATTAATTAATCATTTTGATGGGACCATGTTAGTTCTTTAATACAAATATTCAATTTAAAATTTATTTGAACAAAATGCCCAAAATCTAGAGGCCATTATATCTTTTGCCATATTTTCAGTTATAATCTTTTTTACTTTATTGGTATAAGTACTCTATTTTAATTCTATAGGCAATAATAAAATGTTTCTGTATAAACTGTGGTTTTATTTTAAAATCCTACATTTGGTTTAAATCCCTAATTTAAATAAATTGCAATTAATTATACCACTTCAAGATGAAAAAGTAGCATGAAGGAATATAATATTCTAATAGGTACAACAAAAAAGCATCCTTTACCTCAAAGTATGAAAAAGTTATTTTAGTTATGAACTAAATCTCACTGTGGTCAGGTTTCAAAAACGAAGTTTGAAAGCAATGTATTTCCTGTTTATATATGACTTATCCTACTACTCTACATACAACCTTAACATTCTATAAAAATGATAATAAAAAATGCATCTAATGGGCCCGATTCGTAACCATCCCTACAACTAAAATTATTGTCATTCCGTTCTGTTCTCTCATGATAGAAAGTGACAGTATGGACTTATATTAGTTAAGTGGCGTATTTTGCAACCACGAATTGCTACCAATGTTAGTTCAGAGAAGAAGGAAAACCACTGAAGCTACAATGAACTAGATTTATTGATTTTAAATAATAACGTTACTCTTAGAACTAAGCAAAAACAATCAAACTAGTAGTCCTTTTCCCATTTCTCGCGCTCTAGTCGTTCCTTCTGTACTTGTTCAACAACTGGAGTCAGGTAGAGTTTGTCTTCTTCGTACTTAGTCCACTCCTCCTTAGGCAGGATGGACTTTTGAATGGACAGTTGCATGGCGCGGACGATGCGGAAGTTACGCTCGTCAACGACGTGGGCGGGGATGCGGCGCAGAGCCTCCTTTACGTCCTCGGTCTCATGAAGGCAGTCGTCACGGAGGAGACCTGAGAGGTTATGTCTAAGTTAGTATCAAAAAACACTTTACAGACAACTTTGACTGATGAAATATGTTTGATAACACAGGAAAATTACCGTATTTGTTGAATCCTGAGAAATTGTAAGCCCATTTCTTCAGGCCACCTGAAAAACAACGTATTATGTAATAGTCGTATTATGAGGCTCACGAATATATATTATGATTTATTTTCAAGGGAGAACTTACTGCGTGCCACGAGAGTAGTCCTGAAAGCCATTGTGTTTTAAAATTATGCCTGTTTCACTAGAATTTTGCTGTTGTTCGATTGATTTTGCGTCCTTGGGGAAGGGGACCAACAATAAATGTCACTTTGACATCTGACAAGAAGTTTTTCCGTGACATGACAGAAGAGGATAAAAACATACAAACTAAACAAGAGCACAAGAGATAGGCGATAATAAATGGAACACGCCAAGGAACTACACGATAATTCTAATACCGGGTTTACATACAAGTGAGTATTTTTTTTGATAAATTTTTACGGCTCTGGATTCTAGTCTTTATGAGCCAGTCTTTATTCTTTCTTTTCTCAAAACCAATCGATTTTGTTACAAAATTATACAGTGGTTTATAAAAAGTTATATTCGAGATAATTTCTCGTAAAGTGGTGTGTACTTCTCATGTAAATGGGCTGCGCCACTTTGAATAACATGTGTGCCAAGTTTCATCCCGATCCGTCTAGCGGTTGAGTGAGAAGTGAGAAACAAATAAGTATGTACCTATGTATGTAATCGCTTTATTGTACCTTTCTAAATCTAAAATACAGGAACACTTAAACATAACACAGTAGACTAAAACTGGCACATATGTAGGTAATATTTTGGCCGGGTGGGTGGGACATTACTTGACAATGTTCCTAATCGTCAATGAGTAGGGTATGATAAGGCCGTTTACGCACTGCCATCCGTATTCGGTTCGTATCCGAGAAATTATATGGAAGCTTTCAAACATTTTTGGATACGGACCTTGCGTAAACGCTCTAATTCAGTTTATTTACGTGATTGCGTTTGGTGGTCTGCGACGAGACGACTCAACCCTCAACCCGTCATCGCAGCTGACGGACATAGGGGTTCCTAACCAGAGCGAGAGTGAGCCAAAAAAAGAGCGTGTGTGCCGAGCACACGTGTAGAAGTGTTGAAGTGAAACTTCTTTGACATTTTTGACATTTCGACTTCCATGCCCCACCGCACCGACCGTGACGTATTTCCATCACCCGACCTTGAAATTTTACCCTCAACAACGCGCATAAAGAAGTTTGACTTAAAAAAATCATTGTTGATTTGGATTCCAGGATGTTTGAAAAATATTGTCTTAAAAGTGCTAGGTATTTATTTATTCAAACAAAATCATCGTACATTTTAAGGTTTGTATTTACGTATTATAAATAATTAGTACTATCGTGTGCCAAAATATTTTTTTGTAAAATAATGGTGATTTCGGATGTTTCGGATATTGCATGCACAAATATTCGGATTCTAATGCGTTTCCACCACCCTCCCTACAAATGTCAAAAAAATTACCAAAAAAAAAGATATCGATATCGACAACATGACATCGTCAATCACATGATAAGAATGTGGAATAAATAGAAAATTAGCTATGTTTGTGTCCTATTTCAACTAAATTGTTATCTGGCTTTTATCTAAGTCTTAGTTACTAATCTCCTTTACATTACAGCAGTGATAAGTTGCGCGTGGCTGCTTCGTGCTCGTTATCATGTTTATTTGCTTGTCTGAGTGAACTTCGGATGCCCTCGCTCGACCCCGTCTCCCCGGCCCCCCTTATCACTCCTGAATAAAATGAGACGGCGGAAGGTAATTATAATCAATTCATTACGCATCGTCGCGCTAACACACGCTTCATTATTGTCCCTTCAATTGCTGTAGACGGTCCCGTTCGCGTATTGTGTTGATATAGTTCACTTAGTGTTTCAATTTTAACTGTTTTGTGATTTTCTTCCTAACCTTGCATTCAAGAGGAGGAATGCCAAGTGACTGTCGAGACTGTTTGGGTATTCGTTATCGGATCAACAGCCTGCACCAGACCTGGAAGTGGCTGCATCAGACCATCGCCCTTCACGAATACCTGATCTCCCTCTCTTCGGCGGACACCGACGCCTGCTGCGCCATCTGCACAAAGCACTAGATCAGACATCCAGGACTTTTTAAACTGTTTCTAGTGATTAATAGTTATAAAGACTTTTAGACTGTTTTACGCTTAAATACTGCCTTTAAAAGGTTCATACAGAAAAGTTTTCACTTGTAAAGTTATTAACTAAAGAATTAGATAAAATGGCTCAGTCAATGATGAAGAAGATGGCCATGAGCGGTGCCTGCGTGATGATTGGCATCACCAGGAGATCTAGTGCTCGCAGCCTGGCGACCGGCTGCAAGAACCTGTCGGCCAAGAGGAAGGAGAACAAGCTACCCGAAGAGGGGGAGGTAACCAAGTCGGTGTTCATGTCCCAATCCACCGATATCTACACCAACCTGGCTTTGGAAGACTGGATGTACCGCAACATGGACTTTTCCAACCACCATGTTATGATGGTGTGGAGGAACGAGCCATGCGTTGTGATTGGAAGGCACCAGAACCCGTGGTTGGAAGCCAACGTGCCTCTGTTAGCTGAGAGGGAGATTGCCCTGGCTCGCCGCAACAGTGGTGGTGGTACCGTGTACCATGATCGTGGCAACCTCAACATCACCTTCTTTACTCCTAAGGAGAGATACAACAGAAAGTACAACTTGGAACTGATCAAGAGAGCACTGTACAGAGGTTTTGGAGTTAAATCTGAAATCAATGAGCGACAGGATATCATTGTACGAGACAAATACAAGGTAAATATATTCTCATTGATTTTTCTTTTCAAAAAGTTCAATTCTAAACATGGTATACTTGTTGCTAAAAAGATCAAACTTAATGCCTATTGATTGTTATTTCTATTATTCAAATAATAAAATATCTTGTAACTATAATAAAATATTTATGACTATTCAAATATAATAAATTTTCATGAATTGATCAATTGATAGTTCTTAATGCAATAAATCTAATAATATTTTCATATTTTAGGTGTCGGGTACAGCAGCAAAAGTGGGCCGACTTACTGCGTATCACCACTGCACCCTTCTAGTCAATGCCAACAAGGCAGATCTCAGCAAAGCCCTAGCCAAAAGAGAGGTAAGCTCAATGTCCAGTGAGACAGGACTATTTTTATTTTACATTCTATACAGTTCCTTGTAAATATCTTGTCTTTGTTGCACACAAACATTTTTCGATTTTTCGATCTTCAATGCTCAAGATGTTTGCAAGGAACTATACTGTCCACTACCTATACCTAGGCACCTCTTATTTCTTTTCAGAGAAATTCTTAAGTCTTATTTGTAGGTCTAATTATTTTCTTATCTATTTTGCTGTGCTATAGTTGCAAGAAGTTTATGAAGATTCTTAAAGACATTCCTACTTGCGAATTATTTAAGACTTAAGTTTTTGTCCAGTTATGATTTCTTTCTATATAGTTTATGTTTTAATTAGCCAGATAACATATTTACTGTCCTTATTTAAAATATTTAACAGCTTTATTTACATTATAATGCCTTATTCAGTTCTTGAGTTATTTGGCTGATAACCCTTACGATAAAAGAATTGTTGGTGTGTGTAAGCAAAGTAATTGACCTGATTTAGTTTTAGTATTGTTGGCTTTGTTGTGCCTGACGATATCTTTAATTCATGGATTTAAATACATTATAAAATATGATTGACCTTTTACTTTTAATAAGACAAAGGCATAACTACTTTATGTTCTGCATTATTGTGCTGTTTATAAAATATTCTCAAGTTTAAAAATAGTTTGTTTTTGCTTCTGGAACAATATGCAGTTGAGTTGATAGTTAGTTGAGCAATTTTTACATATGCAGCGATGTCGGGGGGTCAGGCTTGTTGTTTGCGATGATTCATTGTCTTTGTCGTACGAAAACATGAAAACTTAATTGTGGATGCAACACATTGCACGATTAAGGTCACCAGGGCCATTTACTTTCTTTACAACACAACTTTTTACTAGATATACCTATCTATCTTCTTATTTTATTACTTTTTGTTTCTTTATTTCTATCTTACTCTTTCTTAATCCTTGCCTTAACCCTGTGCCTAATCCTTGCATGTTTCCTTACTATGTACTAGTTTTGTGTGACCTAACCTTCCTTCCCACCCGGTCAAAAGCTAAGGACTTTTAATTTCATCTAGCATGGCATACAGACGAACGCGACTCGCTCGACGCCATCGCCCGTGGTGAACCTGGCGGAAGTAGACAACAAGGTGACGGTGGACAGCCTGCAGACAGCTGTGGGGTACGAGTACCTGCGCACGCCAGCTGTAAGGCTCGAAGACGGAGGACAAGACCAGATCGCCAAGCAACGCGGCTTCCAGTTCATCAACCCCACCGACGACTGGTTCCCAGGTACACACATACTATAAATAATTAGCTATTTTTAGCTTTGTTTACTTACTTAGCGTTCAAAGCTTTAATGCCCTTGAAGATACGAGTACCCTTCTAGAATATTACGTGATGCAAATAAGTTATGAAATAGAAAGTTTTGTACGATTCACATGTAACAATGATCGTGGATCGTAAAGCTATAAAATCTGTTGAAGATTCCATTTAGCACGTAATCGAGAAGTAGCGATGAATACTTTTATTGCCCATAAACTGTTTATTCACAAGGGAATATTTCCACAGGTCTCGCGGAGTTGAAGAACGAGCTTCAAACTTGGGACTGGAACTACGGTAGGACTCCCGTGTTCACCGTGAGCCGTGCCTTCCCCGTACCAGCCGAACTACTTGCACCTTCCAAAGTCTACTCGGCGACACAGGAGTTGGTCATCAACATGACCGTTGAGAAAGGCCTGATCGATGACGTCACTCTCATCATCCCGCCTGGTTTGGTCGAGTCCGGTTTCCACGGTGAAGCTTCCGTCATCACACACCTGAAAGGCAAGAGGTTTACTTCAGAAGCCCTTAGCGCCTTACAAGATGCTATGCTAACCCGTCATCACGCTGATGACGTGAAGAAACTCGACGAGAAAGAACAGTTTGTCGCCAAATGCTTTGACCAAGTCGTCAACACTATCTAAATATAACTTCCAGTGTAATCTTAAGGTGCTAATACTATGTATTTTGTACTAATTTAGATGTGTAGTGGACTTATCTGTTAATTAAGGTTTATCGTTTGGCTGTAAAGTTTATCGTAAAAGTGTTAAATAGATAAGGGCGGTCTAGAGATCGCTTATGTAAATACTCTTTCACTTTGTAGTAACTTTGTACGTCTTCAGAAAATTGTGTCGTGTTGTACCAATGTTAGCTTCCTATGCCTACTAACAGTTTTCTCATTTTCTAAACTCTGTGGTCTTTCTTGTGATTAACTTTCCGTCTGCTTTGTTATTTTCTTTTAGTTTAGTGTAATATTTTTAATTTTGTAAGTGCATAATGGATTGCCGCATTATTCCTCTGAACTACTTTGTGTGATTTTAATGCGGTATTTTACTATGTAACTGCACGTTTGTCACGCGAATAGCACCTCTGTGCAACGCTACAAGAATGCAATCATATCATTTGTTTTAATTAATTAACTTATAATTTTTGTAACTGTATTGTACCCATGTATCGAACATATTTTGTGTAGCACGTATTATTTGTATCACTATTATTAATGTAACTAAATTTTCAGTAACTCAAAGACCATTTCATTAACAGATGTCCTTTTGACTGAGATCTGCTCCAAAGCGGGAACTTTTTTGTATGAAATGGATAAGTAGACGTAATATTTTTTAATTTTAAGTTCGTAGTTTTAGTGTATGTTATAGAAGATGGTTTCATTTATTTAGTTAAAACTTTGATTGTGTAACAATTAGAGCACCTCATACTTAACAAAGAAACCATGTTTGTAAAACAATATATGAAATGATATTAGTTTGGTGAATTTGTGTTGTAATAAATGATTATGAAACTTTAACTTATGAATTTTCTTTATTCTTCCGTCCTCTACAAATAATGCATTGGAAGATGAATTGGAAGTATTAAGAAGTATTATGCAGCGAAGGCTCAAGGTGAAGGTCGGTTGAATAAGTTATTATATTGAGCCTAATCACCAGAAAATATGTGGCGGAGGCGTCGCTAACAAGCGCGGGTCGTGGGTTGAGGTATCAATGGCAGTTGGCGGGTTATGACTCGTCCTCGCGCAAACCTGCCGCAGGCTTCTTCCTCTCTCCACCGAGTGGTGGTCACCGGCCGAACGCAGTTGCACCTCCAACCAGCCAGTCCGCGCTCACTCGCAGCGTCAGACGCTCACCGACCGCCATATTGATTTTTTGAATATCGAACTCTATATCGATCGCGCGTTGCCATGACGACCGCGTAAACAAAGTCGAACGCGGGAACTTTTTGACAGTTATTTGTTGAGTGCATTGTTTTAGTCTGTGAGATTTTCGCACGCATGTTTTGAGGAGGTAGTTGATAAGAGACGTAAGTATTTTGTATTTGTAAGCTGATAAGATAAAACTAACAAAATCGGGTAACTTTTTATTCTCTAATTTTACAGCGCTTCCTATACCTAAACTTAAAAATTATCAGCCTATCGGCACAAAGAATAGTATTGCAAAGAATAGTAGTAAAGAATAGCTATTGGTTAGTTTTCTACGAGAGAAAGCTCTAAGTATCTAGATAACTAGGCATACCCACGAAAAACTAAAGGTTCCAAGGGTTTAATAAATAATTACAGAAAAAAATGATCACCCACGGATTTGTTCTATGATATTATTTAAATATACTACATCTAATCAACGACATCTAATGATGTCTTTGGGAAAATTTACCCTACCTTTAGTCCATTTCTTTTACAGTGTGTTGTGTTAGGTACTACTTAATTAAATAAGCTACAGTCAGGTCAGGACAACACTTTATCCGAGTTAAGAATTTTATTTTTAAATTTTTCAAAATCTGTCCAACCGTGAAACGCAACGCTGTGCTTTACAGGCCAACATTATTGAAAAAAAAAAGGAAAACAACCGGGCTAAAATGGGTTCAAATTAATAATTAGGTAGGTATATGAGTTGACCTCTCATACATAATGTTCGCGACTTCCCTTCATGATCTTTGGGAAAAATGAAGGTTGGTCATCTAGGGTTGAATTTCAAACTTTAATGAGGTATAGAGTTTCAGTTTTTCGGATTGTAGGTACATTGTTCGCTAACAGCACCTAGAAATATCTCTCTGTCTATCGCCGTGACAAAGAAAATAACCTGCTGTTTGACCAACAACATGCAGGGATGCAAGATGATCCCGATGAACCACTCTAAAAATAAACCTCAGAGGTAGAGTCAGACCAGTAATGAAAAACCAGCTTTAGCCAGTTACTTATCTAACCCATCTCGGCGACGTGACTGTATCTTAATTCTTAATTTTCAGTCGAGCCTTATGTAAATTCCCCGGATAAATTAGCAAAACCGGAAGATTTCTCCCAGGAAAAGTTCCGTAAGCTTAATAACTTCTTACATTGGCAAATTAACTTTGTGGTCCAACAGTACGTAGATCTACCGCTGCAATTACAAAATCATTATGGCTAAAAAACGCTAATGCGCGTACCCATGTGCGTAATGGTCTGATTAATACCTACACCTAGTGTTCGATTTTTTATTTGATATGTTCTTGCTAGTTCATTAGAATGGGTTGACGATGTAGGAAATAGGAAGTACTTTTTAGGCAGGTTGCACTTCATAATTATCACAGTTTTTGTTAATTTTAAGGCCAGGATTTAATGAAAAAAATGCTGATGGATGATTTATCACTCTGAGAAATTAAAATACTTATGTTATGTACTTGCGTAGGTATGGTGTAAATAATATCTTGAATATTAAAGAGAGACTACTTAGTGGATTGTAAAACAAATATTTGCAAAGGTGTCCTATTATGGTGTAAAGGCGTAGTGCAAGTGCATGTCAAATAACTTGCAATTTTGTGGCCAGGCTTTGAGACAAATGCATAGAAAAGCTAGGTCAGGTGGTATTTCATATAAGTAGATTTTTTTAAATAAGTTTCGCATCTATCTGCCGAAGAAATAATCCTTCGAAATGATGTAGACTCTACATCTAAGTAGTATAGAGTATTAACAAAGTGATCGGTACCTACTTCTGAACTACTGGTATTTGGTATTCCTGTGTGATGTCTGTGTATTGTAATATTTTTGAATATTCAAAACAGCTAATTATCTATGAATCACGTAATACACGTATCCTTTTATGACGGTTCAGTTAATTTTGCTTTCCAAAATGCACGTGGTTTGCTGCTTAGGGTTGAAGAATGTAATGTCTCTAATTTTCTGAAAATTACAATAAGTAATTTTTACAGGTTTATAACTAATTATTTTAAGTTCGCCTCCTTTTATTTTCCTTTCATCATATTTTTATTATTTAAGGATCCCTTTGATGTTTATATTAACAGTTCAGAGTCCAGACCACGGAGTAGGTAAGACCATAGTCTTCAGGGAAGAAGTTTTTGCAGACACAATAACGTTGCTTCCGATCCAAAGCACGGGAAACGCTCCTCACTTCCTGTGGTATTTCAAAATAGTCACATAACACAGTAACAAGCGTTTCACTATTTAGAAATAAAATAAAATGTCTAAAACAAAGACAGCCCTATAAATTCCGCTTAGAAATCGCGCTTCCTGCCGCCGCCGCACGCGCAGCCGACTGCAGCAAACACTGCGTCGTAGGTGTAGCATGGTTAAGACGGTTTAGCGTTGCATTGCCGGCTCTGCTTAAAGTCACTGTAACATGTTCAAGCCCGACTCGGCAATGCATTGCAAAAAGGCTGTCGCCACGCTGTAGCTATAGCAACAGTGTGCTCCACGACGCCTGCTGTTGTTACCACACGTCCTTCTTACCTTCCGAATATCATAATATCGCCGCTAACTGCTGTATTACGTGAACGTACTATTATTTTGGTTATCCATGAGTTTGGTTTGAACGAGTTAATCTTCATTTTATCGACTACTTCCTGTACATACCCTTTCGGCCGTTTAGGAAACTGGAGTTTGGAAACCAGTTTCCTAAAAGGATACAGGTAATTAATTAATGGGTGAATTTAGAATGCCATCGTGTGTTTTTAATGATGATGAGAAAACCATTAATGATATCAAAATAATTTTTAAAAGACAATAGATAGAACTAATTGGTTTTCGTATAATTGTTCTAACTCTTCATTGATGCAAGAACTATTTTAATGCAAGATAATTTTCATTTAGCTAAACGTATGGTTGAACTTTACGCCATGTATAAAATCAGATCTAGGAGTCAACTCTTGGAATTGGAAATAATTTAGAATGCGAAGTAAAATATAGACAAACTGTTCATTTATCTTATTAAGAGAAAATGTATCGTATATAGAATATATATAAAATGGTGGTAAATAAATATCTATCTAAATATTCTAGTCTTTCGAGCAAAAATACTAATATTCAATTCAATATTAAATAGAATCTACATTTCAATCAATTCTCTCTTCACCTTGCGTTAAGCAAATATCAGGAAGACAATCTTATTCGCAGCCATATCTTACAGATCATGATTCATGATGTCATCCAGTCGAGATTACCGATCAGCATATAGCTAATGGAGTAATGAATTTCCTTAAGTTTACTTAAGGGTCTATGTGCTCGCGGCAACTGTCCCTTTCAAACCAATGACAGAATGCGCGCTCTGTCCTTTTCTAGCATGGGGCTGTTTCAAGCCGATTTCATATATTTTTGCATATATCTCAATGTATACAAAAAGTATTGAAAAACAGAGTTGATTATGATGTTCTTCATAATTATACGGTGATTTCGATATAACATTTGCTGTTTCTAAGCTCATAGAAATGTCACAGTTGTTCAAATTCAGCATTGAGACGCCAGATTTTCATGATATTTCTGATGATTTCCTGGTGTAATCATAGTATTTTTAGATTATATCTATGAATCTAGTTGTTCTCCATATTTTAGAGAAGCTAACCATATATAGATTTATTGAAAATTCAACTATTAACTATACTAACAAAGTCAAATGCCGGACCGTGTTTAGCCCGATTTAGAGTACTTCCCTCCTTAATGCCTTCTTATTTGTATCCGCTATTATACAGGGTCTTTCAATAAAGCCAAATTTTGCAAAAACTTGTTGTTCGAAATCAAAGACATATCTACAGATCTAATAATACATACAAACATTGTATATTCACGCCTTTATCCCTTATGGGGTAGGCAGAGCGTAAACGACCTAATCAAAGCTCGTTTCACCACGTCTGACAAGTTTTGAGGGTTATTCCAGATAGATCTGTATATTGCATTGCTAATAGTGACAGGTTGTCAGCCCATCGCCTAAATTACAATACTAAAACCCTCGAATCCCTTAGGTGATTTTAACAGCATGCCCGGGAGGAGATGCAACTGGCACATTCTATGTTTTTCTATCACTCCCAGACCAGCATTGAAATATCACTCCCAGTCCAGCATTGAAGATCTAATAATATTTGATTGTTAACCAGTAACAACTAAATCAAATATAAAGTAGAGCTATGTGGCATTTAACCTCATTTAAAACAAACTCAATAAATATTATAAGTAGTTCATTCTAAAAGACCCTACACATCACATTCTTAGACAACTAGACAACAAAAGATTTAATCCGAACGTTTTTAAAAATATAATTTATTAGTTAAATGCAAAATCATAGTTAACGAAACCTTGAAGCTGGAAACATACATGTTTTTTTTTTCACTAGAAAAACTGAATCTATTTCTATAACGGTATAATTTAAAGAATCGTGCATGCTTTTGTAATTAACTATTATTACTTGCCAAGTTTCGTTTCGATTTAAAATTTACTACCTACAGCGACAGCGAGTTTGAGTTCGTATCAGAAATGTCATTTCAGTACAAAACGACCTGTCAAACCCATAGTTAATATTGATCTCAATCTTGAGATCGCTTTATAAATACTTGCAAAACCTTATACTATTCACACATGCTTACAAGTATTAACAATAGGTAGATAATTATTTAAACACTAAACTAACTAAACGGTAATAAGCAATTATTTACTTCGGCAACAAAACTACCTACATATTTAACTAACAGCCGCTTTGTAAATACCTAAGTATTATATAACAGTGCAATTAAGTGCAGTATTAACTGCGCGCTCTTTAATTTGGTATTAAATTTAATATGACATTTATTGTACCCCTTTCGTTATAACTTTTCCCATATAACTTTAAGAATTAAGTTATTTATGTTTTATCTTGGTCTAAAAACATAATTATATTTTGCTCTACATCTCTGGATAAGGCCAGAATTGAAATTGATTTCATTATAATATTATGGTTTGTTAGTAAAAAAGTATCAAAGTTCATTTATTTCATTAAACACTTTATTAGAATATTATTGATGTGTAATATTTTTGAACACCAAAAATTATCTTCGGGTAAGTAAGCGTAACAGCGGCACGTGAGTAGGTATTAATAAAAAATAAAAACGCAAATTGAATTGCTTAAAATAGTAGATACATGCCCTTTTACTTGAAGGTATAGCACTAAACAACTCGTAAACTCCACCTTTAACAAATCCCTTTAAATTAGACGCAAATCGAATCCTAACCTAAGGCTGGTCGCACATTGCACAATAGACTATCGTTCATCGGGATGCAACATGCAAGGCAGCATCAGATGTCCACTGCCTTACATAAGCCTTGTGCTTGTGCAAGAGAGAGGACAATCTCAATGGCCTAACCCTAAATAAACTGAGCGCTTTAGTACTACAGAGATGACACTTACCTATACCTAGACTTTCAAAGGATTTGTTGGAGAGTTGGGTTAAATCGAATCCTAAGTCTAGTCGCACATTGCACAATAGACTATCGTTCAACGGGATGCAACATGCAAGGCAGCATCAGATGTCCACTGCCTTACATAAGCCTTGTGCAAGAGAGAGGACAATCTCAATGGCCTAACCCTAGCACAAACTGTGCGCTTTAGTACTACGGACGACACTTACCTATACCTAGACTTTCAAGACGACAATTCGATACCTATTAGCTATACCTACACTTTCAAAGGATTTATTGAGTTGAGTAATGTTCGGTTTGGACTAAGTTTCTATGTAAGTATTTATTTAGGTAGAGTTGGCGTACGTTCATAAGTTAAGTATACTATGTTGTTATAATTTGGTAGAAGTATTTATTGGTTAATTCTTTTTTTATATTTTGATTTATTATATTTCAATTATTGATTATTAGAGAAAGTTGGTTGTTCTCATATCTACAATATTTTTGGAATTTATCCATTCGTGATATACCAGCTGCCCACCTCAATATCCTTGACAGGTTGCAGAACTTTACGTGGGTTGATATTAAAATAAAATATTAAATTGTGGTAATTGGATACTAGGCTACTGTTTTAAAGTTTGTTTACGTCATAAATGCTCTATAAGGAGTGAAACCATCTATCCGGACATAGAGATAGCCTCTCGTAGATTAACAAATTAAACATTTGCCTAAAATTCTGTTCAAGGCGATGATGAATCATTAATTATGGGTTCTTCACCATATTATAAGCAGTCCGGTAAAATCAAATGCATATTAGTTTGTCGATTAGTATAATTTTAAGAAATATTCAAAACAACGTGATTTTGTTCTGATAATAACTTATGGGTGCATCCTGTGGTGGCATAACATAGAAATATTTATGTAATACCTTAGATTACTTCTTCCGATATAGAGCATACTGCTACTGTTGCACTTGCACTTTCACTGCCTGCTGCAATCTCAATCAACATAGCTAATTACCCTGCTACACTTTTCATGCCAACTCTATTAGTTGCAGTTGCAGTGCGATGCAATAGTAACACAATTTATAACATATGGAAATATTATGGAAACCAAATTCAGATTCGCTGGGTGGTCCGATTACGATAGCTCAGTCGAATATCGCTGCGGCTCGGATCATCTTGGGTGTAGGTTTAAGTTCTGCTTGCGTGAATCTTTTGTTTCTGTATTTTACATTGTTTAAAAATTTAAAAGGGCGGCATAATACGTCCCCAACGAGGGACACGAGTCTACCCTTGAATAAGGGTGAAAAACTTAGGTATTTAGTGCTGTCCAGTTGTTCATAGAATTTGACTGACTTATAATGTGTACATAGTAAGACATTGGTTCTCAAGATAGCTTGTTTTCTTTTCCTCCTGTGTAATCAAAAGGAGAAAATAGAACCTATTCCATATCTTCAGATCACCAATTGCATCCGTTTTGGCCTTGTTAATGTTATCGACAGATAGACGTAGTTGGTAGAAGCTAATTAGTACTGCTGACAAGGTAGATACGTGAGACAGGTCTGCAATTTACGTAATGTACCTTAACAGTACGTAATCTAGTGTTTATATCTAAGCAGGGTGAAAATATAATGAGTACCTAGCTGCTGGATTGACCGATTGATATCAATGTTAAGACCGAGTCGCTTATATATGTTTAGAAACTTGTCATTGGTCGGCAGAGTAGTGGAAAGTTTGAGTTGAGAAGAGTTTCATTCCTCTCCCCAGCCCTAACGTAGTATACCAATAAGCTCTTGTCATCCTCATCATCATCACCCTTTTTATTCGGGGTAAGGTCATGTTCTGAAGGCGCACAGCACAACTAATCCCGTTGGTCGTCTTCTCCAATTCCTAGATGCAATTCGTAGGCATCATTCCATTCGACAGGAGTGCGTCCCTGACTGTATTATTCTGAACGTACCATGTAATGTAGAAATTCACTTGCGAGGTACCTACATATCATCATCAACTTCACATAGGTAATGAGTACATGAACTATATCGCAATCTTGCGATCTCTCGCGCAATCATTGAGAGTGATATCGGAAATTACTGAATTACAACTTTATCAAATCACAAGTTTGCTTTTTTTCTTATTCTAGTGGTGTGTGATTAACCTTTCCGATATAGTGAAGTAACATCAGCAACCACTTTTATGCTAAATGGTGGTCCCGTTTGCTATAGTACGACTTTTTTTATTGAATACTTGCGTGACATGATCAAAATACCTACTATAGGTATAATATAAATATCAATAATAATTGTATGAAGTAGTCTTGTACGAACGCATTTAAAACTAGTTCTCAACCTTTAATACGTTGACTTTTACGCAACATTCGTGAGCACAACACAATTGGCTTCTTGCATCTTAATTAGTCGGATCAATTAAGAAATCTCGTCCACTTAATGGTGTTGTAGGAGCTGCTAAAGAATTGCTTTTACAGCTCTTATAGAGCCGTGGGAGTGTAGTGTGTAGATGTGTTGTGATTATAAACTGTACCTTCCTACCTACCTAACTATTATGTGTTTTGATTTCTGTCATTTGCTTTTGAGGTCTTGTATAGCTACTAGATAAAGATGTTTGCTCTAGATTTTGGAGGTCATTAATTAAGTCCCCGGCATTTTTGTAATAAATTCCGGGTAATCTCAATTGTTATAATTATAATCAATACCTCCTGGTAGCTGTACTACTATATTTCCTTTGTCTTATTTTCAGAGATTTTTCCAATGTCGTACTCACTCAAGAAAACAAGAAGTTTGGATAAGCATCTTGCAGGATATAATTCATAGAATAGAACAGATTTTAATAACAACAACATCAACTGACTTTCGCTTTTATTAAAGCTGTAAAGATTTTAGTCAGGACCATAAAAGCATACTGGCAAAAACAAAAGATAAAAATGTGTCATATCTGAGAATTCTAAATTCAAACTCATCACACCCGGAAATCTGTTTAGCGTCAGATCTAGCCAAAAGTAGAAATGCTAACCATGCTTGCAAAATTGATTCCAATCTCTAAGGACGTGACACGGAGCGGTCTCTAAAGGTAAGCACGCACAGCAGCACTGCGCTATTCTGCGAAGGTGTTCTGTTATACAGCAATAGCAACGGAATGTCCTGTAAAAGCCGTTCAGTTTGCAATTTAATTAATAATATTACTTTTCCTCTAGTTTTGGTTTGTTAATTCAGGCTTTTATAACTAGAGCTAAAATAGAGCCTTATTTCCTTGTTAATTCATGATATAATTTAATTAGATTTTTAGATATTAAATTGATTTATATAGTAGGTATGTAGGTAGTTTTATTTTATTGTAGCGCTCAGCTCAGTGTCAGAACCTGTCGCTATATTCTATGGAAGCGCTAAGTGTGATTTCACCTTTATCTTATTGCTTCGTATACGACACGCACGTCTTATATGGATAATTCAGAATCCCAATGCATCTGAGGTAATAGGTTCTCTACTTGCTTGCAAATACGTTGGTAATAAATTTCCAATTCAAAAAGTACCAAACGGACATGTATTGCTTGAGGGTACGAGATTCTTACCTATTCCTCATGAGTTATCTCTTCATAATGAATCATGGTTTTATCATCATAGTTGGTATTTCTCCCGTAATC
>JARACY010002017.1:0-48230 GCA_029255725.1 Scrobipalpa atriplicella
AAGTAGGTACAACAAAGCATTTTTTTTTTTTTAATAAAAGCATCATGCAACACCAAACACTAATCAGGCACTTATTCCTCAAAAGAAAATAGTGGCATTTTAATAAATATTTCACTAGGTCCCTTAATTAGGTGGGTAGAATTAATCTGATGCTTGATTTCTGACCAAAATTAAGGTAGACGGAGCACTGCGACAAAGAATATTGAAGCCGAACAAAACACGACTACTTGGCGTCACACAATTTATATTTGAATCATTTTAACTGTGGACTCTGTGGTTTTCTTTTTTAAATTAATAATTTTAGTTTAGAAGAGACCGCTTTCCAGACAAGCCTTAAAAGACAGTTTACCTTTTTCAGGCCATACAGTACAATCGCCTTGCGAAGACTGGTATTTAACTTTTCCCTGTAATCTGTTTTATTTCAGCGTGCAATTAATAGTGTTTCCTTATTTTGAATAGACTCTACAATGTGTTCACATTCTACATATTCCCTTTTGAGAATCGATAATAAGATTATTTTCAATGCTTGTGTATATCTGAGCACTTTTCTTTATTTGCTGGTAGGGGTCTATCTTACTTATTTCTTGGTCTGAGGGACTTGGCTAATTCACGTTTTATCTCGCCGGGCCCAAGCCGGGCTAGCCTGACAAAGCCAGTTTAATTAGCTCCTCGCTTAGACATATTTTGACAACATGACCTCTTATAAGATTAGTCTGCCTCTCTATTATTGTAGTGTCGTGCCTTTAGTCATGTACCTACTGTTGGTCCGCATGCTTGGTAGTGAGTTCGATTACCACGAAGAATTACAAATTTATTTGTTAGATTTAATTCCATGTGGTTTGGAAATTGTAGGTACCTACTCGTATAATCAAGTTACTTAGAAAGATCCTATCTTGAGGGCGATTCGGTACGAACACAACTTAACTAAACCGCAACTAAAATGATTGCCGTCCCTTTCTGTTCTCCCTTGATAGAAGTCGTGTCATTTGTAACGCTGAATTGCCCACACTGTGTTACCAAGATAATGTGTTTTGCCTACCCTTGCAAAGTTGCAACACGTTTGCAAATGTCCTGTAACCATACTTGTAACATAATATTTTGTTGGTCTTTCTACATTTGACACACGATCGATCATCTTTGGAACTGAAAAATAGTAAATACCCATTATTATTTATTTGATTAGATACATCGATCTACCTTTGCAAAGTTGCAACATGTTTACAAATGTTCTCTCGATTTCTACTTACATCTCTGTACATTTGACACACGATCTATCTTTGGAACTGGAAAATTGTCAATTGAATACTTATCTTAATTTATTCGATTAGATATTATCGATGATAAAGTCGCGAGGCGGAAACTTACCGTTACCTTTAAACAAGGTTAACCTATTTTCGATTTGGAGGTATTTGTCATTTAACCGAGGGGCAAACAAAGGGTGAGGGGGGGGGGGGGGGGGGGGGATTTTGCCTCGTGTACATTTTCCATTCGGATGAACTTGCGTAGGTACACACTGCGTGTTATTGAGAAACTTTTAATCGAATTGAGCTGGCAAATACCAAGTTTGCATACTGAAATCATCATGTATATAGATCCCTTATTTTCGTTATACGTTGCATAGTATTTAAATTTACTATCACGGATTGTAAGGGACAGGGGTTGCTTAGTAAACGAAACAAAACAACTTTCACCAGGACATTATTTGATAAACAACTGAAACTGTTAGTAAAGAATAACTACTTACCTATATATGTTCGCTTTATGTGTGAAAGTTTCGACGCCTTTAACTGGCAATAATACATTCTAGTCGGCTAGTGTCTAATCTGTTTTTAATCTGTAATCAGGTCCGCGATAAGGGCCCCTGAGTAACCCACCAGAATGTTAATTAACAAACATACGTATTCCACAAACATACGTAAAGGACATTGAAGGACGAAGGTATAAGGAAGGACACAGGCAATTAGGAATAGGAAATAAAAGCCAATCAAATTACCAGTTGTAGTGTTCTGATTGGAATCAAAACCACGAACTTAAATTGAGAGCTCATAGCTCGGACCACTAGGTAACATAGTGGTTCAATTATGGCTACTCCGATGCTAAATTAATTTTACATTAGTTCTATGATAAAAGAAAAGGGATCATAAACTATCATATACCTACTCCATGGTATGACTATTAGCTTAATGGCTGCCACTAAGAATTTAAACATCATCATCGAGCATGTTTTGTGATTGCTGCTTTTTCGTCACTTTTGACCATAAATCTTCATGTATAGAAATGTAAAAAGGGAGCAGAGAGCATACCTAGCATGTTTTAATGGCTAGGTATATTGAAGACCGTTGTTGTTTACATCAATATGATCCCTAATCAAGGCAACGAGCGTAAAAACATATTTTGTTTAGGAAAATCTTACGTTTCTAACTAATAAAGATATTCCGTTTATGACTCGGTTAACGCTTTCCAATTATACGAATAGTTGGCTGCATTCGATTTCGGAATTATTTTCATATGGAATCTGCAGTGAAATTAAATGCGGTTGGCATGTTTTCACTTCATTCTACATGAAACCGCAATTCGATATTCGTGTACAAAATATAATATTAAAAATTTAGGTAGGTATTCATCATGAGAAAATTTTGCCGGTTTGAACCGAAAATGGTTGCGTTGCAAACATTTTTACACATGAACTTATAGGGGTTTACTAAAGGGGCTGATGAATCGTATGAATAATAGACCCCAAGGCTGTTCACTTTACTAAAGATAATTAGACTATAGGTACAGAAGTCGAAATCGAATGCGAAAGACACAAGATTGCCAAGCATAGAAAGAGTTGGATTAGGTTTTGTCGTTGTTAACATCTAAGATTGGGCAATGAATGGTTGATGGTCATTAATAAGTTACTAGTAATAGTAAGCAGCTAAATAAAATAAGAATTTACCATCCTAATTGTTTGAACTAAGATGAGAAAGTAAAAAACCGTTGCTTTCTTTAAAAGATTCCAGAAAATACATTTATCTTTTGAACTTCGGGTCGGATGTGAAGCAATGCACTCAGCACCTGTTTATTTTAGCTGATCGAAGCTGAAGTGTGTACTACATGTACTCTGCTCGATAGGTTTCTGGGCACTCAAAAATATTCTAAGTCCCTGATGGCCCAAGAAAAAGTCAACATTTTTGGAATTCAACTATTTGAGAATTCAACATTTTAGGAAGTCGACCGAATGGTCGTAAAGGGTTTTTAATAACACTACCAACTTCATTTTATGTTATTTTTTAAAATACTTATACAGACTTGAAAAAACATAAAATGTGCCAGGGCCCGTATTCTGCTATTTTGACAACGTCAGATTTTTAAGAATTGTGCGCCTTATGGCTATCCGGCGAATTTTGCGCGGTTTTGGGCGTAGTACATTCCACTTTTGGTTACAAAATTTATATTCGCGATGTATAGAGCCAGCAGTGTAGGAAGATTCTTACGCGATTCTTAAAAAGACAAAACAATCTCGTATATTATGGCCATATTTTGGTTAAAATTCGAGTCTAATCGTTTATACTGTCTCTTTCAGTTTTCATGACAACAGTGGAATAAACAATATTTCTTTTCGAAGAACTAGTAGTCTTGTGTAATTTTGCTCATATAGTTCACTCAAAAAGGCTTGATTAGAGATGACGATAAGTTTACTGTCGGAAGTCGTGGCGTTTTGGTATCAGACTTCATAAAATTAAAAACAAGCTTTTTCATTAGTAATAGATAGATAGATGGTCACACTACACGCTAGAAATGGGGATCTAATAAAAAAGTTTACTTATAGGTAGATAAACCACGTACCAGTATCTTTCTCTGAGGGTTTTCAATTTTGTATTATTTTAATTTTGCCGACTAGGTTCATTTTATAATAACAATATCAACACAAAATACCCATAAAATCAACTTCAAATATTTCGCAAAAATTATCATTGCTTTTACCTATAGGTACATGTTATAAAATTCTTTGTCCTGAATGACTGACTGACTGACTGACTGACGGATCAACGCACAGCCTAAAGCACTGATTGTAGAAACCTGAAACTTGAAGGGAGTTTAATTACTTCTGTTTGTATGACGACGTAGGAATCCGATAATCGGACAGTAAAATCGTTTCTTATAAAAAATTGCTTCTTCATCGCTACTCGGCTACTCGCTATTGTCATATTTCCAATCTTCATTCATTATAATTTTCTATAGATGCTTTCATTAAAGGTTTTAATGTAATAAAGGTGAGTTCATAATATAAAACCGTGAACTTTTTCATTTCGAGGAAAATATTAACTATTTCTATTTTAATGCATTTTATTTATATTTTTTACGGATGCTTAAAGTATATTTTAGAGGTTTTTGTACTCACATATAGTGTTATTTTATTAAGTAGGAATGCGCCGTTTTTCCAACCATATTTTCAATTACAGGGCTATTTTTAGTCAGTACACAAACTGATAGGGGCTCAGACAATAAAATTAAACAAAGAAGAAAAAGTATGTTATACTTTGTGTCCTAATTTCTTGATGGAACCCCATGTTAATTTATAATAAAACACTCATTTCACTAGTTCCACTGAATCATGAATATTATAATTTATTTTGCTTACGGGACCCTATTACTGAGACTTTGCTGTCCGTCCGTCTGTTACCAGGCTGTATCTCATGAACCGTGATAGGTAGAGAGTTTAAATTTTCGCAGTTAATGTATTTCTGTCGCCGCTTTAACAACAAATTCTAATAACAGAACAAAATAAATATTTAAGGGGGGCTTCCATACAACAAACGTGATATTCTGTCTGTTACCAGGCTATATCACATGAACCGTGATAGCAAGACAGTATTGATTTGCAACGATGATGTATTTTCTTTTGCTGCTACAACAAATAAGTACTAAAAACAGAATAAAATAAATGTTTAAGGGGGGCTTGCGCATTTTGCCGTTTTTGTATAAATAATGGTACGAAACCCTTCATGCGAGTGCAACTAGCACTTGCCGATTTTCTTATTTTTATACCATTTTATACGTTTATTTCAGGCAAATATACTATACAATTTATGGCACTCTTTAAGTATAACAATTAAAACCCTTTTATTGTTTTAAAGGAAGCTTAGAGCACATTGTCATCATCAACATACCTACATATAAATATTTTTTCTCAACACTTATTTTTTGTGTAGTGTGTAGTTACTGTTGTGGTAAACTAACCCTAATAAATAACATAAGACTTTTTTTTATTAAGAAGTATACCTCTTTTGAGTAAAAAAAATAAAATTCCATTGCTCTTGTCAATAATGACAATTATTTTGACAATGCAGAGTAGCTGAGTCATGGGCTGAGTATTTACGGGAAATGTTGATAAAATTTAAAATATTTTAGATGATTTAAGTTCCTGTTCTATCCAGTCCATCAAGTGCAACACCCAGGGGGCAATCCACCAGGCCCAGAACAGATGTGCCTGGAGAGCCTTGACCCGCAACGCTACTTTTGGTGGTCACGACCCTCAGACATGAGGAAACGATGAAGAAAAAGAAGAAGAATCAATAAGTGCTGTGTGTAAATTGCGTGCGGTTCACAAAATGCCCTAAAACACCTTGATCGTAAAGCAGAAATTGCATTGCAGAACTTTGTAGCAATACGAGACTATTTGGAGACTATCTTCTGCCTGTCTCTAAAAACTTATTACCATGGAGAAATATAATATTATAATAATACATAGATTCGTATTGAAGAACGTATATTGACACACTTGACAAAATGAAAGAGACAAGGAATGGACAGTATATAAAACGAGGTTGCAACATTCCCTTTTCTTCTATGAGCCACCTTGGCGGTATGACCAGGCGATGGCTCCGTCGGGGCGTCTAGAGATGTCAGAGCGTTACGAATTTCTGATTGTGAAGGTGCTGCGGCTGCTTCTGACATAGGGATGACTACTGCTGGTGGTTGCAAGGCTGAACCCAGAACTGCTGATTCTACAGAAGTAGGTGTGGGCAGCGCAGGAGACATTGATGCAGCCATAAGCGGAGTGGATGTCGGTGTCTCTGGTCGCAAGTTCAAGCGAGGTCGGATGTGATCAGCATGACGACGCTTCTCTTCCCCATTTGGAGTCACGACGTATGAGTGTCGGTGTTTGCGAGTCAAGATTGTAGCTGACTGCCAGTTTTTCTCAGTTTTTCAGTTTTTTTCTTTAGGCGGGTGGTGTGTGGTGCTAATTTATTAAGGATTGGCAAATGTATAAAAATAATATAGAATTTAACTCCATAAATGATTTTTACTAAAGACAGTAGAGCTCCCTCAGTTCTGTACACTATACTTAACTGCCTCCGTGGTCTGAGCCATGGTCTCCCGAACCGGAGGTCCTAGGTTTGATTCCCAATTTATCACTTTTCGAGGTTCTCCCCTGTTTGGTGAGGACAATGCAGTTTGAATTTACCTGATTGTTGGACAAAAAACGGATTCCGTGCTTCAAAGGGCACTATTCGTGGAAGTCTAGGTTTAGCAGTGAGAAAATATGAAAAACATGCGAGGAAATTCCCATACAAATTGTACCAGAGTTGCGTTTTGGAAAACCTACTAGCGCCATCTGTTGAGTTTTAGCTTCTACACGGGAGTGCAAGTGCAACAGTGCAACCCGTATTTTTTTTATATTACGTAGTACAAGGAGTTCATGTTCTTAGGTTTATGCTTATTGGGAGGGAGGGGAAAGTGAGGACAGGCAGGGAGAGGGATTATGTAGTACAAGGAGTTTATAGCTAGGTTTATTATATAGCTATTATTATTATTCTTATTAGGTTTATAGCTATTGGAAGGGATGGGGAAGAGAGGGCTGGGAGGGGCAGGGTAGTGAAGGCCGGGAGAGAGGGGGAAGTGAGGGCCGGGAGGGAGAGGGAAGTGAGAACTGGGAGGGATAAGTAAGTGATGGTCGAGAGGGAGGGAGAAGTGAGGGCCACGAGAGAGGGGGAAGTGAGGGCCGGGAGGGAGAGGGAAGTGAGGGCCGGGAGGGAGAGGTAATTGAGGGCTGGGAGCGAAAGGGAAGTGAGGGCCGGGAGGGAGAGGTAATTGAGAGCTGGGATGGCTGAGGCTTTTAATATGACGAGTTTTAATGTATAGGTAGTCAGGATAGGTAGTAGTGAAGTACAACGGGTCATCTAGTAAACTATAGATGTTTATCCACAGAAGAGTAAATGGAGCTAGCGCGACTTCTCAAATCAGTGTGTTTATCTATGAAATGTAAATGTGACATAATAAAGAAGAGAGATCGTTCGTACGCTCATGATCGTATACATATTGAAGTAAGTTAACCCATATTAAAATAAATTTAAATAAAACCTTATTTACCATATACTTACTTATATAATGTGTCTATGATTATTATGAGAGCCTCAGATGAGAGCGCTCGAGCGTTGCTACAAGAACACTAGCGCCTTTTTGTAATTAAAATAGTAATTCCCCAAATGAACATATTATTTGAAACATCGACTGAAAAAATTATTCCTAATAATTATTTTTCACGAGTGAAATACTATCCTGCACTTATTAATACCCAAATTATCACAATAACAACAGTCACACTCTATTTGCTGTTAAATTCATTATTTTAAATAATTTTGCAATTGTTTCAGTTACTTCAATAACTCAAAATTGAATTTAATGTTTTGCAAGTTTTTTTTACAATGTGCCGCTAGTTTAGTGGTATTAACGATTTTAAACTTTCTCGTAAAAAGTAACGTATTCTACTCTATGGTACAAAAGTCCCTAAAACTGTACCAAAATTTCTTCGTTAATATTTAACAAAAATATCTAGAAAATCTCACTTATTGGTAGGAGAATGCCTTGTTTTCTATAAAATAAGATATTGCGGATGTACCAAAACATAAATAAACTTTGAACAACGCCAGTATTTGTGCTAACCTCAAATATTATTATTTACATTTTTGTTTGATTCCATTATAAAATGAACAGAAAGCTTATGTTATTTACATTTGTATGCTTTAAAGCATCTATATGAAACATTTCAAAGTAATATGTACTATAATTACTGAATTATTCAAAAAGAGATACAAGTTTTCTCGATTTGGCCGAAACTATATAGAACTTCAATTTCATTTTTATAGCAGAGGATAAACCTTGATTCGGGCATTCTTCCTGCAATTTTTTGTAATTCAAAGTGCAAGGGCTTGAATTTTATAAGAAAATTAAGAATCTTTTAATAATTCTGTCAAATATTAAAAATTACATGTCAAAAATTAAGAATTACAAAATGGGTTGCTCAATAAGTCAAAAGCTATTTTGTAATTTTTAATTTTTGACATGTAATCGTGTCCGTATTCTGAAATTTCATTCAATTTTGAATGAACGATGTTCGAACTTGTCAAAATGATTTCGAACACACAAAAACGAATTTGCTATACATTGATTGTTTTAAACACTTTAATTTTTCTTTTGGAACAAATCGTTCAATGTACTCTTTAGATACAGCGTTTTGTCGCCATTAGCCATAAGCTTCCTAATTATTAACTTTCTGTCATTGTCAAAATAGGAGAATCAGGGCCCAGCTGGTTGTGTTCCTGGGTATACTGTGAAATCAGTAGAAGGACTGACAGCTATAGCAGCAGCACCCCAAGAAATTTTCCGAAAGGCGGAAACGGTTTTTAGCAAACTGCTGGAGCTCTCCCTACTCCGTATGGAATACTGGCGTGATCATACGTTATACGTTATTATTATATGGAAAAGATCTATAAAGATTTTTGGGGATTCCACAGATTTCATTTCACTGACATACGAACATGCGACAGGCAGTCTGATTGGTACCGGATCGCACTGACTGACTGACAGAGCGGATTGCCTGTCCATCCGCCAACAAACTGATAACAAAACATGTCAATATCGGAAAGTGGAACAAACAAACCGCATTGAATTTAGTCAGTGATAAACTATGTAAAAATCCGTATTTATATTTGTTTGAAAAATGGTTAATAGATGATATAGAGCAAAGTTTATCTGCAGATTGAATTCGCATTCGGCCGAAATCCGAATTGGCCGACCGCACTTTCACATCGGCACGGCGGCCATGCTGGTCCGGGCAAATAAATGTCACCAAACAAACTGCAAAAACCTACCGTAAACGCGCTTACCGTGTACACTCGCTCAGAGACTCGCCACCGTGTTTGCACAGTGACAGGGAAAAAAAACGCTAAGCTCGCTATAGGCACACCTTTATTTCTTAGGGGGTATGCAGAGTGTAAACAGCCTCGTAGAAAGCGGACCCCAGCATTGAGCCAGGAAGATAAGATGCTTTTGTTTTCCATAATAGGATTGTACCATTTTACATATCCCTTTCCTGTATTATAGACAACAATGAAAACATTTTACTTGATACGTTTTCCATGTCTCCGCTCACAGCTTATACATACATACATATAATCACAGCTTATAGATTCCAGAAAATAGTTTTACCTGGTTGGGTTTCAGTTTCACCATCAATCGGGTGAAATTCACCAAGACGTGTGAATGCGTAGGTAGTTGCTGTTAGGGATTTGTTCAAAATTTTTAGCCGTTTACCACATTAAGTTAAGTACTTAATTTCGTTGGGTGGTAGTGGGGAGTGGTATTTTAAGTGATGCTTGCCCAAAATATGCAAATGTCGGAAAATCCAAGAGCTTATCGATTATGAAGTCACATCAATCAACCCTGGTATCCTAGTGAGGCATTTTCTTTTCTTGTCGAGTGGGTTTCGAGTCGATCGACCCAATAAACCCTGGTGTCGGAGTTTATAAACCGCCTACCAGCACAGCTACTAAGCCTGACATGGTTTGTGTAACGACCAGTATATCAACAACCGGGACCGACGGAGCACGGCATTCTTTTTCTTTTCGGACAATCAGGTGATTTAGACTGCAATGTCCTAACCAAACGGAAAAATAACGAACCCAGGACCTCCGGATCGAGAGCCTATGGCTCCGACCACTAGACTTGGTAGGTACAATCTGCAGTCATGTAGATGTAATAGAGCTCGTTTTTGTGCTTTCTCGGGCCTCTGTCTCGCACAAAGCGCGGCCTAATGGCGCGAGCGTAATCCGGACAAGTCACAGCTCCATTCAAAGCAGCCGGCAAATTTTTGAATGATGATTTACTGAATTCTGCAGATGAGGATGCTCGCGTAACAGTGTCACTCGGAGCCATACAATAAGTGAGTTTGCTCACACAGTACAGAAGCACGTAGATATCAGAAGCCCCAAACGATATTCTGATCTGACACTGATAGAACAAAGAAAGGGGTGGTCACAAGTCAGATGGCCTCTTTATTTGCAGAAAATCTATCTACATATCTCGCTACTGTTTAGAATTTTTGATGTAATTATGGTCAAGTATTTTTTTAAACAGGATTCTTTAGTAAGTACTCTAGGAACTATACGGGGTGTAAGGGTCCCGCAAACTGATAGGGGTTGCCCAGTCAAAGAAACTAAACAACTATCACCAGGGATTTTTATCAGGAAATGAAAAAAAAAAATTTTTGATACAAAATGAGCACCACCTCGATCAGATAATTTGCTGGAAAAGCTAATTTTTTTTTTCGTTTCCTGAATAGAGATCCTAGTAATATTATCTAAGTACTTAAATATTATTTCATATCAAAACATGTTTTTGATAACTTTGTAGATATGGTAAGCAAGCTTACTCCTGAGCAAAAAGGTATAATTACGTGAATTATTGTATCGTAAATAAGTTTTTTCCTTATCTTTGTAACAGTTTAGCGTAAGAAGCATTGGTTAATGTAGGCTACATTAATAATAGGTACCCCAGACCTCTACATTGTAGATGTAAAGAATCAAAATTCTTGATTACTCTCACAAGAGGACTCAACAAGATAAGGGAATCCTTTAAAATTTAAACGAGGGCTGACCCGTAGTTCCTTACAAAGGTGCAAGTAAACTTGTGATTAATAATATAAAATAATCTGGGTGCGCCGCCGCTTAAGAAGTTAAGTCATGACTTCCGAGGGCCAAACCGCAATTAAACACTCTTGAATGAAGTTGATAAACTGGAGATATGTTACAGTTCGGTGCCATATGTATTCCATTCCATATCGGCTTAGTTCGGTTTTGCAGAGCATTATCTTTTTTGCACTAGTACAAAGTAGTTTTTGCAAACGTCCCTGTCCCTTTCCTTTTGATGATGTGTATTTTAGGTAGTATGGCTCCGTACTTGAATTGTGCGTTGCAAAATTACGAGTGGTCATGGACCTTCGAATACCGGGAATGTAGGTTGTAGTCTTTAAAAATATTGTAGTCATTAGATCAACACATTGTGGTAGTGTAGAGTTTACTTTACCATTAATTTAGAAAACCCATCTGCTAACCAATTTTAAAGAGTCTACCAAAGACACTCAATTACTGTAGTTTTTGGTATTAAAAAAACTATCTACTTTGTTTGGTTATTTGGTGTAATTTGCTCTCGTACTCATCACTATTGCTTGTCCACACTCCCATTGGGAGGATATTCCATCGCATGATTAGCGTTTCTAATTTAAAATTCTTGAATTCATATCGGGTGTAGGGGCAGCTTCCCGCAAAGCACATGTTTTTCGCTATCGCTAATAATATAAGTATAGCGTATTAGCCTTAACACATCTAAAGCTTTTACTAATCAAATCACCTCTAACTACACTCTCTAATTAATTTGCTGAAACAACCACTATACAACGTGTTGTTACTTGTTGTAGGTAAAGGTAACATTGACCGTAAAAAGAAAGTAAGTATCCCAAGAAAAAGGAAAGGATTTTGGTATGAACAAAAAATGGGACTCACATTACAGTAGGTACCTATTTTTTTACATTGTAATCTACCTGTAATTTTAATAAAACTAGTGATAGTCATACAGCGAAAACTTAACCAGACTATAAAATCGGCCACGGCCACCGTAATGTCACCAAAATCAGTTCGGAGGACCATGTATAACTCACTAAAAAAAAAACTGATTCATTTAATTTTTAACATTATTGTCATAAGCACATTACTTTCTCATTACTTTGCTCGTATTTAAACAAGTATGTTTTTTCAGTGTCACAAAAAAAAAACTAAGTAACTTTCACACAAAAAGAACATCCTGTGTTCTTTTCTGCGCTGGCAAAACAACTAGAACGGGATCGAAGTATACGGACGAAAAACCTAATTCTTTTTCAATTATCTGTGTGGATTTGCGGGATCTTTTCACAATGAAAACAGCATGACGAGTGAGAAGCGAAATAATGCGAGAGAGGAACAGCAGAGGGAAGAGAGTGGGTAACAGATATACATTCATAAAAACATAATACATAAAGTCACACTTTTATCCCTTACGGGGTAGACAGAGTCTAAAACGTTTACGACGACGCTATAAAAGGCTATAATAAGTATTTTCGCCAATATATGAAATATTGATGTCAAAAGATTGATCGTTACAGGTTGACAGCTTATTATCGAATCCCTTTGCTGTCTTCTATGGTCTACCTCTACACAGTATGCCCAGGAGGAGAAGCAGTTGGTACATCAATGTTTTTGGTTCGCTCTCTCTCAGCCTAGCACGGAAGGGACACATGACAAAAATGTGCCAAAAGGGATTATGCTAACAAACACACGGCGAATGAAAGGCGAATAGCGGTGTGTATTGACCCTTGACCGATATTGCACCCTTTACGAGAACTGCGGGTGTGTATTTGCAGATAAGTGGAGCGTAATCACTTGAAACAGTTTGAATGTTCTCGTATTTACACTATTTATGTGTAAGCCACAGAAAAAATGCCATACTCACCGCACTAGTTAGAAGAGTTGGTGGTGCAGTGAAGTGCAAGATGTTACATTCCTAGAGAAGGATACTAATCTAGATGGTAAGAGGAATGGTAGGTTACTATTCTGACATCGCACCACACGAAATTGTAATACTCGTTCGTAGCGAATTCACTCGTTTCGGTTTTCCGCTACGAATAGTCATGTAAAATTCAAATAGTTGGCCAGCGAGTTATATAAGGTCAGTTTTCAATTTTTCCAATAAAAACGTTTCCCGTAGTATATAATGTTTACCTATATATGCCAGGGAAATAAATTAAATTGATTCGGTGAACTGACGAACTGGCGAATGCGAATATATAAACACTTCAGCTTCGCGGTTTTACCGACATACGAGTGTATGAACTAGAATCAAGAATTTTAAAGTCTAAAATCTAATGCAGTTAAACTGATAACAAGGAAACTTTAGGATATGAAGTGCATTTCATGTTACAAAAATATGCCGCCGAAAGACTGACTTTGTTCAGTTCTGCCAGACATCGTCAATAAAAAGCTATCAACTCGAAGAATTTGCTCCTCACATATTTATTTTAGGTACAATTAAATAACACAAGCAAAATTAGTTGCTTTATTTTAGGAATGTCTTTATTTTCCTAGTAAATATACAGAATAGCAACTCTGATCGAGCTCTATATAATATCGCTACCACTACCTATTACTTACACCTGCAAAGTTCCCCGTACCTATACCTACTCATACTCATACCAACTATTTGCATTTTCAACAGCGTTGTTCTACGGAATTAATTGTACACCTTTCTTTGAACAAGCAACGTTCGCATGCATTTCTGAGAAATCTTCAACATTACCTATGTGTTCGTATTGTGTTGTGTGTGTTGTTTGTAATTAAATTACTTCTTTTTATTTGTTCTGCTTCAGGATTTTTCTGGGTATTCAATATGTAAGGATTGAACAAGATGAAGATACCTACATCAAATTAGTTTAGCTGAACAAAGTTTTCTATTAATAATTTACTACTTCACTTGTTTACGTAAACTGCAGTTTTTCCAGAGAACATCTTTTATTACATTTACAGGGGAAAATGTAGCTTTAATAGGTAAGTATCTTGAATGTTTCTAGTTTCCTTCTCACATAATTAAGTCACGATTGAGCTACGTTTAGTTATTCGCCTTTTCACACTGTAAAAGTATGTGTTGCTTCCGTTCTTCGGCCGCAAACTTATTGTCTCCTGCGCTCTTAGATAATGTGGAAATAGTAAACTACAACCGCGTGCGCTGTTTATTTTTGGTCACACAATATTTACTGGGCCACTGGATATTTATACAGGGGCGACTGTGCTCAAGATACTATATCTAAGTCATGGTATAAATAAGTACACGGGTAAAGTAGGTACTTTCCTATTGTACCTATAGGTGTACTATTTTTTTTTTTGACATACATATTAGCTTAGTTCGTTTTAGACGGGTACTAAATAGGCAACTACCTAACTTCCTTTTCTTTTTTTCTGCAAAAAAACTTCAGGCTGTAAGTAAACTGAAAAGAATTCTTAAGCTGGTAGTAAAATTAAAAAAATATCATCGCCGGTTGTCCCGGTAAACAAGTAAAATAAGTGAAAATAATCGCAAGTGATTACAAAGTAATATGTCTGGAAAAACTTTCCCCATTAAATATCAATGTTTGGACGATACAATACAAAACGATCATTAGTAAGTTAGCAAACAGCTAAGGTTCCGCACACGACCCTTATCACACGCGCCGATTAGACCGGATTACCCGGACAAATGGAATGTGTAATTATCTGTTCCAGTCCGGGATTCGAACCGGTACCGAAATACCGGTAACATAGCGGTAATTACGGGAATTGGTTAGATACGGTAAAATTGGTTCTGATACCGATAATTTTAGGGTTTTCTGACTTTTACCATTGTAAACCAGATGATCCGCAAGTTGTAGTTGTAAACCGCATTAATAAAATGCACACAGGAACAAGCGGCCCTATCCTCTACACCGTCGGGCTTGTATTTATTAAGCTACATACCGGAATTACTAGGTGATTACTGTGTTAGGGTCGTATTTAATAATCAGCTCTCAAGAGTGCCAGCGAATTTGAGTTTGTATCAGAAATGTCATTTCAGTACAAAACGACCTGTCAAATCCAAACTTAATATTGCTCTCAATCTTGAGATCCCTTTATAAATACGAGCCTTAGAGCCGTCACTCCTGGCTCGACTAATCAAAGCTTATTGGCTCGCGTACATGTACTTAATGGTAGACTTAATGCGAATTAGCAGTGCAGTATGAAATACATATACAGTCAAGTCTTTACCAAATACGAGGTAAGCACTACGTCAATGGCTTGTTTTCTGCACGTTTGTCAAGTTTTAAGAGTAGATAGTTCCAGCAAGAATACTCAGGCTCGTATTTATAAAGCGATCTCACGATTGAGAGCAATATTGAGTGCGGATTTGACAGGTATTTTTGTATTGGAATGACATTTCTGATACGAACTCAAACTCGCTGTCAATCTTGAGAGCTGATTATAAATACGGGCCTCAGTACTCCTACTAGTCACCTACTCATTACAATACACCTATATTGCTGTATTGACGGATTGTATACCCATCACCTAAATAAATAACAGTGAAACTCTCGAAACACCTACTATTTTTACAGAAAATTTTTAAAGAATGTTTTTATCCTCTGTTCCGGCATTTAACTATGAAATAGTTACACAGATACGTTCTACGCCGTAGCACAAGCTACGCGATGTACCTATCTCAAACATACAAAAAAAAACCTTATCCAATCACTAGATCCCTATCTTTCCTTAAAAACTTTACCAATCTCAAAAATCTTGATCTATGTCTAGAAGTCAAAGGCACTCGCTTGATCGATGTCTAGAAATCAAAGGTACTTGCAAAGCCACTTGAGGTCTGATTGTGACTAATCAGTGATCACACTCGATTGCCTTCATGTCACACTAATCTAATCTAGCGACACTGATTCACGTGTTTATTGTTATTGATTGCTGTGTAATAGATGGATAGTACCTTCTTGTTGGGCTGATAGACTATTCCATCTCATTCCGAGGTGTCGTAAAGGCGACTTAGGATAAATTCTAGCAATAGGAAGCAGCATATGCATGCATAATTATGCCTACCCTACCTTGTGAATATAACTAAAAACGTGATGTGTGCGGCAAGTACTTCCTATTTGAGGGAGGCTCATGTCCTTTCAGCAGCTGTTATAGTTACTCAGCTTAATGCTACTCCCAGCTCGTATCTTGGCAAGTTAGACTTAAAAAATGCCGTTTTTTTACAAACAGTGATATATCGTGCTTGTTGATTGATCCACTCTGCTGTGGTTAGGGTGTGTAATTAATAGAGTTTCAGTTTCGTTTGTTTTCACGGTTCGACCCGTTTCAGCGCGGATGACCCTTAACGGAGTGCACTCGATATGCTCCAACTAATTTTACATTCGAATCGCTACGGAATTGAGTTCAAAATGCAATGCGGCCCTCGTGGAGCATTTTGGCGAATGCGATAATGGCGTTTACAATTTCAAGCACCCTGTATTTCAATTGGCGAGTATCGGGTGTCCGTAATGTATGTGCGCTGTAATTGGGCAAAATACTTGTGTACTCGTACTTTTTTTATTTTTTTTATTTCGTTTTGTAGAAGTCAACTGATGCTGCAGGGGAATACATAGTTTCGGGAAGCTTCTCATTCTAAGATAGTGAAAATTATTATAAAACATCATTTCTCGGGAACTTAATGACAATAATTAAATAATTTTTTTGGCGGTTCGGTATAGAACTTTTGTGACCGCATTTTATTAATTATTAGTTAATAGCACATAGATAAAATTCATGCAATGCATTCAACTTTTAAATGTTGTTCACTGTTAGACCGCACTATCGCGTAGCTGCAGCGGAGCGACGCGGCGCGACAATGATTCTTTGTATGAAAATGTATGAGACGTACCGCACTGCTGCGGCACTGCAGCGGAGCAACGCGGCGCGACACGGCGCGACAAAGACTGTCAAAAATGTATGAAGTGATATTGCCGCGCCGCAACGATCCGCTGCAGTGTTTCGTTTCGTTTTACCTATGTTTTTCCGGAATGTCAGTAATAGTTGTTTATTTTCGTATCTCAAGCTGACTGAAGCTCGAGCTAAATCCTGTTGAATGTAGGTATTTATTGCTTACTAAGTTCCGAGAGGCCGCGTCCGAAATGTCTCAAGTGGAATCCAGCCTGAATATTAACTGCAGATTTAGATTTACTTGAAATTGGAAGTGGAAATTGAAACATGTCGACATTTAATTGTGACGAGCCGGCCGGCGCCCGGCGAATACAAAATTTGGCACGGGCTCGTCGGTTCTGTGTAAACTTAGCCTTAAAATGGTGAAACTATTTCTGCCAATAGGAATACGGGTTCGGAAATATGCTGCGGCGATTAGGAAATTTTTCGTAACGCGTTTTCGGTGTTCGTCATCCTTCACAGGGGGGCCTTTCTTACTATAAAAGAATATGAATGAACATGGAACATGAGACATGCAAGACCAGGAATTTGAAATTAATTACGTTATATCTTTTCATAAGTATAGTATAGTAGGTATAGTATTTATGACAAAAAAACCATTACGCTTAAAGGCTGTCTTAACAGAAAGTATAACCTTTGCGAAAAGTTATTTTTTATCTTCTCTCTTTAACTACTTACGCTATACTACAATCCAAACTATCACTGTTTTGTTGTTGGGAGATAGTTGCAAGAAATTAATATTATAAAGTGAATACATTCCCCGCAGAATCTCTGAAGAAATCGTCTAGGTTTCAGATTTCTAAGAATAACGTCATTTTATGTTAGACAGAAAACAAACCGATAACTTGCATTACTCGTTTCATATTTCACTTATTACCTTGCAAAACCATCACAAGCTTTTGAACAATATTCCAAATAAAACAATGTAGGTATCTGCCAGTTCCTGGCAAAGCGAAAAAAGAACAATGCGTATAATTTGAGAGCGCACTGAATTGCGAAAAAGTAAGAAAACACATAATAAAACAATTATAAGAGTGCTTCAAAATAAGAGAGCGGTGTCGTGCGCGGGAAGCGGGGAGTTCGGGGGGAGGCAGGGAAGAGAGGTTGCAAGATAACACAAACTAATCGCGACAACAGCGATGTTTTCATATTCAGTTATGTAGCGCGCCCGGTGAACAGGAAAATCATATTTTCACCGCAGCACTGAAGAATAATGTACGCTATTATTTTGTTATTCATTTGAGCCAACCAAAATATATTTATTATTAATTCCTTCATTCGCTGTCGACTCGACCATGAATACGTTTAACATTTTTTCCTCGTTAACAAAACACCCACAAGAATAATCAACCGCGAGAGATGTAAATTAGCAGTGTATTCGCGTCGTCGGATAACCGCATGAATATAATGCCTTAAATATTTCCCACCAATAGAAAATATAATGAACTGGATGAGTGCTGGGACAAATGCCAGGGATATACCTAAAAAAATTACAAAAGCGAGATTTCCATAGTTCGTTCGTTATCCAGTAGACAGCATGCGGCTGGAACAACACAGCGGCGGTAACACGGTAACCCACACGAGAATAACAATGTTCTCACTTTATTTTCACTCGTTTTTGCTCATTCCCGCGAATGCTCCGGGGACAAATGGATACGACCGGGACCTCTGCCTTATTTACCGGGGTTTTCATAAAAAGCCGCGCGTGAACTCTTAATTTGTGATATTGTTTTCGTCCTAAAATGAATGCACCTGAAATAGGTTTTTACATTTTCTATCTGTTGGTAAACACACGTAGGAAGCTAGGAAAGTCATATTTAATTTAACCGAACATAGTATAATAAAAATAATATTTACGAACATAATCAGTTATTTTAAAGCGAGAATTAATTAATTAATTAATTAATTTCTTTTTAGTTCTTTAGCAAATAAGTATTTCTTTAAAACATTTTCCAGTACTCGTGTGACAAGAAGAGCTATACCTACCTAGGTTATTAACGTGTACCAGAATGAAGCGTAGTTTCACAGCACCTCGAGCACCGCTGTTACCTCAAAGGGTGTAAGTGAAATTTGTTATCACTTATGACGTCACGGAACTCATTTTCAGCTTCCAAAGGTATTCTGTACAATGGGGGCGAGTCTTGTGAAATTACTTTCAAGTAGACCGCGCGCGTGAAGCCTTTTCTCTTGATAATATGCGTGATTTATGGCGCCAAGTGTGCTTTGTACTCGCCGTTAAGTACCTACCCAATTTAGGCTCGTATTTATAAAGCGATCTCAAGATTGAGAGCAATATTAAGTATGGATTTGACAGGTCGTTTTGTACTAGAATGACATTTCTGATACGAACTCAAACTAGCTGTCACTCTTGAGTGCTGTTTATAAATACGGGCCTTAGTATCAAATATCGCTGCGAGAGCTATTAAATTGTTTATAGATAATACTCAAATTTCTTTTTGACCTAAAAATACGTAGTTTATCGACTTAACACGTTTCTAACTGAGAGATTGGCTTTTATTTTTAAATATTATTACCTTATCGTTATAAGTGCCTTAATAATAAGTAAGCAAGTAATCGTTGTCTCTTGTTGTTGTTTTTGGCTGTTTACACAGAGAGCTGAAAATTGATGCCTTCAAAAATAATGGTCTCCATAATAATTAATACCAACTTTTCGTACTTGGGTTGGTTTAAAGGGTGGCTATTAAATTACCTGGATTTTGGGGTCACAAACGGCTCTTTGTTTGCAAACTTTTAGTGCGATACGGCTTAATCCTAAATTCGGAGAAAACAGTTTAATAGCGTTATGTTGGGGTAGCGTTGATGGCATTATCGAAGCGGGACAGCGACCAGCAATTATAACAATTATGAGGGCGGCGGGTGGAGGTGGAGCTCCTCTGTACGTGGAGCTTCTCTGTACTCGGAGCACGTCGACCTGCGCGCGCGCTGTGTCACTAATAAATTCAATCACGCGCCCCGACCGCTCGGCTTCAACGCACAAATATGCAAATCGATTCACCGGTTTATCCCGACAAAGTTTACAATAAAATTGTGATGGGCCGATGATACAGACCCGTATAATTAATCAGCTTTTGAGACTGACAGTGATTTTGAGTTCGTATCTGGAATGTTATTTCAGTACAAAATTGCATGTCAAATCCGTTCTTAATAGGTACCTATTCCTCTCAATGTTGAGCCCACATACGAGGCACAGTGAAACAGAAAATTCTATCGCAATATCCTTGTCTAATCAAAACAAAACTCATTACCGGAAAATAGCTTACCTTGTCTTATTTAGAAAATACTATTGTTTTTGAATAATAACTGTCACACTAAACCTGCACAATTCTTGTACCTGTTACAGAATTATTCAGAAGACTATCAATCACCGGTTTAAGTATTATGTTATGGTTATGATTCCTGTTTCGCGAAATAATAAATTTCATATTGAGTTATAAACCTATTATTGAACACGGAAAGATATCAAAAAGCTATAATGTTATTATAACGTCTAAAGTTGTTGTAAAACTTTATGTTACGACCCTGTTTTGTTAAGCCAAAGTTTTGTTATGGCGATACTCAACTTTACGTTGTTCTGCCTTTAGTATGATGTGGCATCATTATGTCGAAAATAATAAGTTAAAATGTAACAGGTGCAGCTTTTTATCACAATTTTCTGACATGCACAGCACACATTTTTAAATCCTCAACTCCTCCATGTAATGTCAGATTAATATAGCACCACGTCGTTGCATCCGGGGAATCAATAAAAAGCATTGATTTGAGAACTAGCTACCAACGCCATTATACTCTTCTGTGGTAAAAAGCGTTTCCTGTAAAACCTTTCTTTGTATGCTTAGGTAGAAACATATTTGGATTGGTTTTTGCTTTTTTAATAGAATATTTTTAAGTGCTTATCAGGGATTGCCAGAAGGCACCCTGACAGCTGCCTGCTGTGATAAATTTCAGCCTCCAGTGAGTAGAGTCGCGCGCGCATTGTTCACACCCCATTATTCTCCACAGAACCTCTTTATTTGTACCGGATCTTATTCAAATACCTATTTCTTTAACGTCTGCAAGTCATAAACGGCTTACCGAAACCGCGGCTGCTTCCGAAATAAATCAAGTTCCGTGTCTGTGGCAATTGTGTTATAAACTTTGTCTCCAATTTATTTACAGCTAATAGGACAGAAGATACTTATCAATATAATGATTTCTTTGAAATATTTGAAAGAAACTTTTTAGAAATACAAAAACCTTTGTCTGCTAGCAATTTAGAGGCGGAATAGGTAGTTAATATAATGTAGGTATTCTAAGTGGGCTTTTCATTCTTCTTATTATATCGAATGAAACGATAAAACCTTGTCACTCTTGGTCACTCAGTAATCTGCAACCCTGAGTTTTTAGTGGCTTGTATCGCCTGATTGCTTTTGTAAGAAAAATAACAACTGAACAATATTTTACATACCTACATATACATATAGGTATACAATACCTGTAAAAAAAATTGCTGACCAAACTTTAATTTTTCCCAAGGAATATACCTAGGTTGCAATATAATAATAAAATGAAAAAAATACCCTCCCTACAAAATGAAAAAAATACCCTCCCTACAAAGCGGCTCGAGTCATTTTGTATGAGAGAGCCAATTTTTTTTCTTATTTTATGTTCCTTGGGGAAAGTTGTTCAGTTTCATGGGCAGGTTCACATTCGAAAGTTTGATATATTTTTTTACTCCTTGTATAGGAAATACAACGAAAATTTATATTTTTAAGTGCCAGTCTGTATAAATATATGCAGTCCATAAAACAAACCAGCTATTTACCCGAGGGTTTCACTGTAACAGGTTTTAAGGGCATAAAATATTTAACAGCAGACACTAGTTAAACAATAAAACAAATGTAGGGGTCGCGTAGAAAAAAAAAGATTGAATCTGGTTGTTAAGTTTAAGTATTTTTAAGGTTCCATATTCGAAGGGTGCGTAACGGGACCTTATGGGGCGAACAGAGCTGTTACGGTGGCGCCATTAGTTCTTAACTAATTGTGCATGAAATAAGTACAAACATTTTCATGAATATTTTACGTTTGACGAGAATTGAAATTAATTCTCCATTATGCAGTTACATCTTAATTTTCATACTATACCTAATCGTATAATATGCTTAAAATACTAATGTCTTTTACACACCTCTGCATTATTATATCAACATAATGTATCAAGGAACTTGCGTTTAAAGCAAGAAAATAATCCCAAGGGATATAAAGTTGTATGGAAATCCTTAATAGCCCAAGGGTTATTATGAGATTTGAATTTGGAATGTCATGTGAACTACTAAGAAAATAATTTTCAGAAAAAATAATATGGCTGTGTGTGTATTAAAACTGTTGCCACACTCGCCTTCTGCGCCTCCCGGTGAGTGTAAAAAGGATGTATGACTAGTAATCTGTATGTGCTCTTTGCTTTGTATAAATAAAAAAAAAAAAACAAAAAAAAATAACGCTGTTTGTTTTTACGGTTTTTGCAAAAGTTTTTCTTTCATTGATTTTGACTTCCATTTCGTAAATTGTCGAGTGAAATTAATATTTTGACTTCAGAAAGACATTAGTATTTTATCGTATTTTGTTATTTATATTGAATATGTTAAATATGAACAATTCGTTTTTTGGAAAAATACGTAGGTAGTGGATTGTGAACGTGAAGTGTAGTTCAGTGAGTGTGAGTTGACTTTCGGATCTGTTGCTTCTGGTATGTTTTCAATATTTTATTTATCTCTCAATATTACATGATCAGGTATATTTCTGAGCTTTATTATCTTACAGACGCCTGCCACCGTCTAAGTAATCTGTGCAGTAGGTGTGTAAAATATAGTATGCTCCTCGGGAATAAATGTGTCTTCGCCTTGGGCAGACTTGAATCCCTCGCTATATTCAGGATTCTTGCCATAATTCCCTCGCTTCGCTCAGGAATTAAAGATTTAATTCCCTCGCTGCGCTCGGGAATTAATCCTAGAATCCTTCATTCCGCTCAGGATTCAATATGCTGCCCGTGACGTTAGACACTGCTTTATTCCCGCGTTGCATAATATACTATTATTTAACCTTTATAATACTTAGATAAGAAAAAAATACACTGAATAGAAGTAACTTTTTTTAAAATAATTTGCCGGATTCTATTCCACCTAGAACCAGCTGCTAAGTATTTTTTTCCTTTCAGATATACTATAGAGTCATCGTTACAATTATAAAAATAGTATATAACGACCTACGAATTAAGGTTATCATTTTATTCGTAGATAACGACTAGTCGACAAAATGACATGGCCTTGATGATATAGCAGTGGCCAGTCGAGTTTCCCATTTAAATGTCCCAATTTATACAGCTGTTATATGGAATAACTTGTTTACATTGATTGATACCTTTGATGGATAACTCAACTTGCTGCCTATTGTACGTATTATACCTACCTACATAATATAAAGATGGTTATAGTGCGCGTGTTTGCCAGTATATAGTAAAATATCGCAGAGCTAAAACGTATCTTTATCAAAGAGATTGATAAAAATGAGTTTTATTAACAAAGCGGTGTTGGTGACAGGAGCCAGTTCTGGTATCGGAGCAGCCACAGCTGTTCTCTTTGCAAAAAAAGGAGCTGATGTCGCTATGGTTGGAAGAAACCAGAAGAAACTTGACGCAGTTGCTTCCAAAGTTGCTGCTGTTGGCAAGAAACCGCTCGTCATCAACGCTGATGTTTCCAAAGACAATGAGGCTAAAAGAATCATCGCTGATACTGTTGCTAGATTCGGTAAGTTGGATGTTCTAGTTAACAACGCTGGGTTTGGAAAAGCGGGTTCTATTCTCGATGGTAATATTCTGGAAGCCTACGACGCTATTATGAATGTGAACACTCGTGCCGTGATCTGTCTCACTACACTAGCTGCTCCTTACCTTGTGTCTACTAAAGGAAATATTGTGAATATTTCGAGTGTTGCTGCATTGTCTACTCCATCTCTAGGTTTTACAGCTTACGCAGTATCAAAAGCGGCGCTAGATCATTTCACTCGAGGGGCAGCGCTAGAACTAGCTTCTTCTGGTGTCAGGGTGAATTCTATTAACCCAGGACCTGTGGAGACTGACTTTATGGATAACGCCGGCAACCCCGTCAAATGGGAAGACTTACAGAAGATGACGGCTTTAAAAAGACTGTCAGTTCCTGATGAAATAGCTGATTTAATTTTGTATTTAGCTAGTGAGAAATCAAGAGGTGTCACTGGTTCTAATTTTGTGAACGATAATGGATGTTTGTTAAAATAATTCGTTTTACTCTATATGATTATGACAAACGCAGGTATACTAAGTTATAATTATATTGTAATTATTATAAGTAAAGCGTTTACGTATATTAATCCCATTAATAAATATTAGTTATCCTCTTAAGTAAATAAACGTAAGTATAAACTTCATTACCTATATAAATAGCATAGAGGTAAAGTAAAAGAACTTAAGTACCTACAAAAATACCTCTCTAGAATCTATTTCCCATGCTAGTTATTTATGATAATTAAAGTTTATTTCGCGTAGTAAAAAGAAAAACACCAGTTCTAACATACAACTTAACATAAACGGCAAACGCCTTAGAACGTCACGGAAGTCTTACCCTGTACCTATAATAAATCTGGCAGAAACTGTATTTACTGAGCAAGCAATTACTCAACTATTTACAAATTCATAGTGACCTCTGTAAGCGCCTTATCGGGCCAATGTCCCCCCGGACCCGGGCCGAGATGACCCGCCCGCTGGACGCAATTAACTTGCGACATGTTTCAATTTACACTCGCAAATACGAGCTGACAACCGCTGCTGGGCTGTATACAGTGATCCAGTGTCTAAACTTGACGTTGATGTCTCAAAAGCCTAAAAAACTAACATGCATCTAATACAAAAAGATAAACTTTTGTTATATACACTTACTTAGCTAGCATCGCCCGCCGGCTCTTATCTAAAATTAATGATATCGAGAACTTGTTTATCGAATAGAATATTTGTAATTCATAAACATTACAAAATATAAAAGATTGACATATTTTTTTTATTAACACGAAGCGTGTTTCTTATTATCACCGTAGAAATCATCATCATATCGTTTGGCGTTATACAGGAATATTCAGGTTTCGCAGCCAGCCGTAGAAATCATAATCAATATTTTTAAATCCTCTGGGGTATGTGATACCGTAAATTCTACAACAAAAAAAAATCTGTGCCAATATACCCTTGGAAATACTAGACGACTTTTTCAGTACTAACAAAAAATACGTATTTTGCCCAATTACTGCGCACATACGTAACGGACGCCACCCGATACGCACTAAATTGAAATACAGGATGCTTAAAATCGTCGCTATTATCGCATTCGCTAAAACCGCTCCACGAAAGCTGCAATGCATTTTGAATTCAATTCCTTAGCGATACGAATGTAAGTAAAATTAGTTGGAGCATATTGAGTCAAGGGTCATCCACGCCGAACGGGTCGAACCGTGAAAACAAACGAAACTGAAACTCTATTCATTACACACCCTGTGTATACTAACCACAGCAGAGTGGATCGGGTGTTTTTACGTAGAAAAAAATCGATGATTGTGTGAAATCATAATTTGAAATGAATTATTTTGGACAAAATAAAAAGGTGGTCACATTTTCACTCACTGACTGATCACAGCAAGTTACCTAGTTTTTGCCTTGCGGATGGTTTCAGCAACATCAGAAAGCCGATATTATTTTCTTTATCATATTCTCGAGTAGGTTTTAGAATAATTATTTTAGTTTCGCGAGATACCTAGGTAGGTCGCTATAGATACCGACTCTACAGCAAATTATCTGTATCAGTAACCCGTCACAATTTTATTGTAAAATTTGTCGGGATGTACCTGTGAATCGATTTGTATATTTGTGCGTTGAAGCCGAGCGGTCGGGGCGCGTGATTGAATTTATTAGTGACACAGCGCGCGCGCAGGTCGACGTGCTCCGAGTACAGAGAAGCTCCACGTACAGAGGAGCTCCATCTCCACCCGCCGCCCTCATAATTGTTATAATTGCTGGTCGCTGTCCCGCTTCCATAATGTCATCAATGCTACCCCAACATAATGCCGTTAAACGGTTTTCTCCGAATTTAGGAATTAAGCCGTATCGCACTGAAAGTTTGCAAACAAAGAGCCGTTTGTGACCCTAATATCCAGGTAATTTAATAGCCCCCCTTTAAATACGTTTAAAGGGGGCCAAAGTATGACAATTTGTTGATATTAATAATATGTAGGCCATTATTTTTAAAGGTATACGATGGGTATCAATTCCAGGTCTCTCCGAAAGTGCCAAAAACTTAAGTAGGAAGGTTACCTTTGTACCAATATCACTTTTCAATACAATTTACTTAATGTTCTATTGGTAAGAGTGTCGAGTACCTAGATAAAAGAAAGAAAATAATAGCCCCTCAGCGATATTTTATTAAATTGGGTACTTTACGGCGACGGTAGATGCTAGATCACAAAGCACACTGGGTGCCATATATCACGCATATTATCAAGAGTAAAGGCTTCACGTGCGCGGTCTACTTGAAAGTAATTTCACTAGACTCGCCCCCAGTGTACCTACAGTACCTCGGGAAGCTGAAAATGAGTTCCGTGACGTCATAAGTGATACCAAATTTCACTTACACCCTTTGAGTCGAGGTATGCTGTGAAACTACGCTTCATTCTCGTACACTGTTTTGTGTGTACTTTTCCTCGTGTTGATGGACGGATCCGGAAATATTTACAGAAATAGGACTATTGCAAGTGCAACCATAAGAATAGTTGGTTTAAGTTCAATAAAATGGCTTATATGTTTATGGAAAATGTTTACAAATTCTTACTCTACATTTTGAGGAAATAGAAAATATGATACAGATTTCAGGATATTTATATATTTATATTACGGACGAAAACAAAATCATATAAAATAATAGTCGGCGCACGGCTTTTTAAGGCAGCCGCATGCTGCGAACAAACTATGGACTTCTCGCTTTCATACATTTTTTAAAGTATATATCTCTGGCATTTGTCCCAGCACTCGTCCAGTCCATTTTTTTTCTGTTTGTGGGAAATATTTAAGTCATTATATTCATGCGGTTATCCGACGACGCGAATACACTGCTAATTTATATCTCTCGCGGTTGATTATTCTTGTGGGTGTTTTGTTAACGAGGAAAAAATGTTAAACGTATTCGTGGTCCAGTCGACAGCGAATGAAGGATAAATTATAAATAAATTTTGGTTGGCTGAAATGAATAAACAAATAATGGCGTAAATTATTCTGCAGTGCTGCGGTGAAAATATTATTTTGGAAACATTGTTGGTGTCGCGATTAATTCGTGTTATGAGCCTCTCTTACCTGCCTGTACTACACCTCACTACCTGCTCGTTATATCACTATTCATTTTGCACTCGTTAGCACTGTGCTAACTTTTTAATAAAATAAATATGAAAATTCAGAAGTAAAACTACTAATAGTTCTGTTTTAACTTTTCCATACTTTTTCGCAATTTCATTGCACCCTCAATCTTTTGTTCTTGTTGTGCCAGGGACTAGCCGAAAGCCCGAATTATTATTTTTATTTGGAATCATTACGTATTATGTTTTATAATACTATAATTATAAATAAGGTATATAAGTATAAGAGCGTGGATTAGGGATATATGCGTGATAGTCTGTATGTATATGTATGTATAAGAGCGTTAACGCACCTGGTCCGAATCCGAGAAAATTTGTATGGATTGGCGCGAAAATGTTTGACAGCTTCCATATAATTTCTCTGATACGAACCGAATACGGATGGCAGTGCGTTAACGACATATTATGTTTCTACACGTTTTCTGCAACCACAAACACAACTTCAATCCATTAAAATTCTTTTATTAAAATGAGTTTTTGCTAAGTATAAGTATTTCATGTTAAAGGAGTTATCGCTTTGTTTCCTGTCTGGTCTGAGCAACCTAAGTGCCTAACTGGACGTTTCATTCTTGGAAATCTGAAACTTGTACGGTTTCTCAGTTTTCTGCGAAGAATCTTCCTGCGTTATCATGATATTTTCTTTGTCCTTATCCAATCATGCATTTAAAGCTTGGTAGGAGAAAAAACAGCGTTCTTGGTAATGAATAATAATAAAGAAAAGCACTTTAAAATACCCTTGGCAAAGGTTATTGTCTGCTAAGACAGCCTTTGAGTGTTTTTTTATTTATAATTCTATTTTAATTATGCTATATTTTCTTAGTATTTTCATTCTGTATAACTTAACAAAAAAATATATAATGAATTATAAAAATAAAGTCAGGATAGGTATATACTTTTGATACGTAATGTTCACGTACATAAGCGGAACTGTAAACACATACCGTTTACAATATAGTGCGTCCTGAACGTACGGGGTAGCGCAGGACATCAATCGTGCGTGTCCTAATAACCGTTTAAATAGAGGAGAGATTTATGGAAAAGCCCAACAAAGGGCCCTCGATGCGGCCCTGGCAGGACCCGATAAATCTGCGCACGAAATAATGCGATCCCGCCGATTTGTTCACGGACAAAGAGACAGTAAGCCGTCCAATAAAAATAAATGCGACGAGACGACGCAGCAATGCTAAGATGTTGTGCTGGCTGTGTTACCCTTTGGGCGCTTTTCCACTAGACGGCACGTCAACGGCAACGGCGACGGCACGGTACCGTCAACAATATCGTAGGTGAGATAATGTATGAAAATCAATGAAATTATATGACACGCTTTTCCACTTGCCGGCACGGCACCGTCACGGTATGTCATCGATTCCCATAGATATTGTCACGTGATCGTCGCCGTGCCGTCGCCGTTGCCGTTGACGTGCCGTCTAGTGGAAAAGCGCCCTTTCTTGGTAATGCATCTTTATTGGGAGTGTCTTCCATGCTGGACTGGGAGTGAAGAAAAAACATAGCATGTGCCAGCTGCATCTCCTCTCGAGCATGCTGTAAAAATCAGCTAAGGGATCGAGGGTTTCAGTATTTTAATTTAGGCGATGGGCTGACAACCTGTCACTATGGCAATATACAGATCTATCTGGAACAACCCTCAAAACTTGTCAGACGTGGCGGAACGACCTTTGTGTAGGTCGTTTACGGTCTGCCTACCCTATGAGGGATAAAGGTGTGATTTCATGTATGTATGTATCTTTATTAAAATTAGGGTAGCATTTAGTCACCAGGGAGGGAAAAATTAGGGCCAATAAAGGAGCCAACTAAACAAATGGATGCTGATTAACTACATAATAAACATTTTCAGGACATTCATATCGTAGCTATTTAATTTCTGAATAATATTGAAAACAATGTTGAATAGATGTTAGTTATAGTAAACATTGACGAAAAATTAAATAATTTATCAACCAAGTTTATGCTTACGTGGTTTTTTCTTCATTTATTGAACTAAGTTGAGTAAAGATTGGATAATTTTGTAATTTTGCACATTTCGCATTACTAACATCTGATAAATATGAATGAAGTGTGTAGAAATGCTTACAATATAGATGAATTTTTAATACCCCCAGGCGTAGAAAAAGTCACTATATCAATACACATGACCATCTGAAATAATCCTCAAAACTTGTCAGACGTGGCGGAATGACATTTCGGTCGTTTTTGCTCTGCCTACCCTATTAGGGATAAAGGCGTGATTTTATGAATGAATGAACGTAGAAAAAGAAAAAGTTACTCAGCTAAAATGCTTGTCACAATATACTGGAATAAAAAACAATTCCTAAGAGAATTTCAGTCACTTCTTCTAATAATTTATGAATCGGCGAATTCAGAACATAAAACAATACTTTATTACCTTAATTTAATGCGGCGCATTGACAAATGTTTGCTACCAAAGTGTATGTAATAAAATCGATGTATTTTGTTCCAATTGTTTATAGGTACCTAACAGCAAAATTTTTCAATGAACATCCAGACACATTAAACAACTTGTTGTAATTGTTACCCAATACAAACTGTAATTAGAAATGTTGAACATATTTTTATGTGGTATTTTGCCTTCATATTTCAGCATTACCAATGAAGCACTAAATATTATCACTTTATTGAATACCTACTTTGCCCCAGTAGTTAAAATAACAGAGTGATTTAATTTGCAAGTAATACATTAGATTTAATCCAATTAGGTTTTTTAAAATATAGAGACGAAAATATCTCTTTTGTCGGTTTTCAAAATATAGAGTCATTTTCGTCCCTATATTTTGAAAACCTGATGGATTAATTCAAGGATCCTTCACATAATAATAGTGTGTCTTATGATAATACCTAATGTCCTCCTGAATATTTTATTGAGTGTACCTAAATATCAAGTAGGTACACGGATAGGTAGGTACGTTACAAAAATTTAAAAGCATGATACTAATATGAAAAAGGGTTATATTAAAATATTTCATCTAATAACTTCGGAAAATACCTAAAAGCCGAATATTGAGATATTTTCACTTCTGTGTGAATAAAAAGTTTTTGGGAAAATGGAAATTAAGAATATATTCTAATCTCCTCTCTTTGTGCTAGCAACAAACCGTTAAATAGTCTACACGCGTGGCTGTGAACTTAATTACCTTTGTTATTTTGGTAACCTCGTTGTTGGTACTTAACTAAACAATTAAAATATGTACTTACCTATTCTGCTACAGGAACAGTGCACACAGTTAATTTATTTTAGTGCAGGAATAGTAATACCGTACGTATTTTTCTTCATGTTTCTCAAGTGCCAGTGCGAGTGTATTTCCCCCTCAGTCGTGGCAAGCTCCTGCAGTTCAGCAGTAAGCCCCGGCTCGTAACTTGAGACTACTATAAGTAGCATAATATAGCAAGAAACCTGTTAAAATCATAAAGTAATAGAGAGCCATGACTTTTTAGCAATAAAGTGACTTGAATAGATGTATGCTGTACAAATTAAAAAGAAACTCACACTTAACACGTCTCATTAGGGCAACTATTACATATGGGGTGAGAACAGACCCTTAAGCAGTTCAGCAGTAAGCCGGGCTCGTAACTGTGGGGTCGACTCCTCGCCGGTTGCTGATAGACGCCGGAATTATGAACGCGCCATTTTAGCCCTCTTTCGACGCTTCACCGGGATCCACAAGATGCCTTCAAGCTATATCTATACACAAGCTTCAATAGTTGTAGAGTAGAGTCGATAATTGCTCGATCTTACCCGTTACCCACTAACATTGCACTGACGTGAGGGGTGAAAACTAGCTGTAAGCAGTTCAGCAGTACCTAGCCCTCATTCGATGCTTCTCCGGGACACACAGCATGCCTGCATATATAAGTTTCTATAGGTTGTGAAGCCGATAAACTGTTTGGGCTTTAAGCTTGCTAATAGTGTGCTAGATATTGAAGAAGCTTAAGACATTCAATGATGGAAGCTTAAATTAAAAACGGGTGTAAAGTTTTGAAAACATGATGCTGCTAAGTTTAACAAAAGAAGCAGTAAAACTAGCAAAGAAGCACCTAAACATTTGAAGCAGCAGCTCGGCACTCGATCGCAGAACGCTCGCTGGTGTCTCTATCCAGTTAAATTGCACAAACAAAAAACTTTGTGTAGACCATCAGCGCCCGCGCGCAAACCTATTCAGCTCGAATAGAATTCCGAATTTAAAGTTTTCACGCGTCGTATTTCTCTCAGTACTCAACATGCATTCACGGCAGCGGGCGGCGGCGGTCGTATTCTGTAACTGCGCTAACTTTTATGTAAATACGTCGGAACATACTGCACGACCCACCTGAGTCCAAAGCGTGGGTCCGCCTCCACTCACTAATTAACGGACGAAGTTTGCAACAATAATTCCTACTGTTATATCTCATTAGAAATCATAGAAAACAAAAAAAACATCTAAGTATTTTAAAAATCTGTCGTCCTATTTATTGTAGTACCTAATTTCTGTTATCCATAGCGATAGAGTATCAAATATAAATACATCCCGCTACACTGCCAACAGACGTTAGGCATTCTTGACGCCGTATACAACCTGGCACTCGCGCAACCTGTCTCAAGATAACTCTAGTTAATTACATAACACGAAATCACGACCACATTTCCCCGAAATAACGTCGAGCTCGGTCTCTCGAACCACACCTACGAACCGTCTAGTTAAAGAGCTTAGTAACCTGACAGCGAACTATTCTTGTTTGAACTCCTCGTAACTTATAACTGAGCAAATTGTTTGTATATTTCACTAGTCACTGCACTCGCCACAAATCACCTATCTTATTACTATATCACCGAAAACAGTATACTACATGAAGCTTCTTGAATTGAAAGGCTATTAACATAAGAGTACATCATACCATGCTTGGAAAGCAATGCTGCCCATTCTGTTCTTTTAGTAGACTTTTAAAACACTCACATTACGGGGTGTTAATATTCTAACTTAGCTCCCCACGGAGTACTATCTTATTCATTACTTTAAAATTTCACGCTATCTTTATGTGACGTTTGATCTGACCAAGTCATTTGGGAAATCACATTTGGTCTGCGCTTCATTTGAGCTTCAAATTTGCTCTGAATGCAGACACTACATACTCTTGCTCTGGAGATCTAGATTAGATCTTGGGTCAAACACCTGTTTTGTCACAAGAGACTTTGGCATCATAATAACGAGATGTGCTTAACACCAAGTATTGTTCTTGAACTTGGTAGACACTATAATTGAGCTATACGCATTTGTTATAATTATGCTGGGAATCTAGTTCAATATTATGTACCTCTGTATTTTCAAAGTCAATTTGGAATAGTTTTGAAGCTGTGGGTAAAGTTTTTGATTAGGTTATGTCAACATCGCCGCACAACTCTATGTGTACACAACACACTATCATCGTGTTGATTGTAATATGAACCCAATAACGAAGTTTTACAATATTATGTAAGTACTTGGAGACCCGTGTAGCATCACGCAGACCATCTCAATCTCATAACAAGGTAACCCCTAACGGGAACAACCCAATTTAGTTGTGTACAAGTTTATTTGGGTTTATGTCCGTAGGGTATTAAAATAAATGGAAGGACTAATTTGTGACCGTTCCGTTATTGAAATTTTAGTCAAATGGAAACTTTAATTAATGGAGACACTTTGGCCATCAATGGTGCTCCAATTTAGATATAAGTGGTCCATCAATAATAGGTTTGGTCAACGTTTGATCCCATTATGATATCGGCTCGAAAGAACAAGTTCAAAAGTATGAAAGTATAGGAATCACAATTTTCATAAGAGTGGAATTTGAGTTATCGTATGTTCAAAGTACCAAACGATAAAAATAGTAGCGTAAGTACAGCGTACAGCAACAGGGGTCGCAGCAGATTCAGATCGCACTCGTATGAATTTATTGGTTACATCCTCATATTTAAAAAATGCACAGTTTCCATAAATAAAAAATAAATATTTTTCAGAAAATTCAGGGAAATACTACACGTCATAGATCTTATATACCAAGTTTGTCGTAAAATGTAAGAAAGATAATATTTTATACGAGAGCACGTCAGGCATAAAAGGAAGGTTTATGTTCCGTCAAATGTGATTAGTCTTTCATGGTTTATAAAAAAATATATATTAGCCAACATTTTTGTTTTAAGGGAAGCCTATAGGTGCAAAGAGAAATCGGCTTAAATGAATTGAGCTCAAGAAAATATTGGGACAGAGCCTTGACAGAGCAAAAGAGTTGTGTTCCTAGAAGATGCAATATAAACGAGGCTGAATCTGAAAAGCCAATGTAGCATATGACGCTATTAAGAAACAAGGAATCGGAATAAGTATGTATATTTTTCGTTTCTTGTCACTAATTCCCAGTCTAAGATTTACAGCTAAAGTCAGGTCAAGGATCTTGGAAAATATTGCTAGTACCAAAGTTAAAATGACGTAATGTACTGCAATAAATAGGAAAACAATTGTTGGAGGATTAAATTTGCTTTCAGTCTTTAGACGCCACTAGACCTTTCTTAGTATAAAAAAAAACTATGAATCAATGATGGATAGAAACAAGTTTTACCTTAGACACTAATTAAAAAAAACATAAAATATAGGTACAATAATCTAATTCTTTTTCTTTTTAGCTTACCTTTATAACCAGACAAGCTTTGCCCAGTGGTTCAAGTGGATTCTTTTTCCCACAATTTCGTGGCACTTCTCCAAATCTCACCTTCCACCCTAAAAATGCTGAGAACTTTAAACAGGGCACGAACATACTTACTAGGTACTTACTTTACCATTTTGAGACCACCATTTCCTTGTTTTTCTCAGCTAAGGGTTCAAGTCGTCGTTATGAATTATGTTAAGCAGACTGGCATTTAGAAAGGCGAGGCAACAAAGCAACAAACAGGATAGGCTATTAATTTTTTTTAAACTCTACTCTTTTATTACAAAAACTAGCCGAGGATATTTAATACCTATAATATGTGTGCGCACGTGCAGGCACGCAAATAATTATGTGATAATGTAACATTTACCCTACCCTAACCTAGCCCTATTTTTTTTTTAACCCTAATTAAGAAAAGAGAAGTAAAAGAAATTAAGAAAAGTTAAATGTTGAAAATTTAAAGGACGATTTTTTGTAAAAGTAAAGATGAAATTTAAGATACGAAAACTTTAATTAAAATTCTTCAGTTGCAAGAAAATCACTTCAAGGAAATAATTATTAACTACACTTAAACGCGACACTAATCGTAGATAGAGCACGGATCCATCAGACACGATTCCCAGAAGGCTGGACATGGACAAGGCTGAAGACACTGTAAATAGAAGAAAAGAAAGAACTTAAAGTAACAGAATTGGTTTCAATTTAATGAGATTAGTATTTGGCCAAATGAACGTCTAGTAGTATAATAGGACCTAAAGTTGCGAATCGCTGTTGTAACCCCTGAACTTTAATGACTCGAATGGTATAACCTACTTTGCCTAATGATAGTTAAATAGAATAGAAAATACTAAACTTACGAAAGTGATGATGAAGATGAATAGAATAAAAATAATCCTAATACTTAGTAAACGTTCAACAATAAAGAAGACTTAGAGGGTGAGGAAGACTAATAATCTTAGCATTCAAATATATTGTAAGAAATTTGCTGTTTCAAACAAGATAAAACTATAACAGCATTTTTGTGTTTTTGGTAAAGCCGGGGCACCGCCCTTTCCCGCCACCGTGCAGTGCTCCTCGTCAGCCAGACTCTGGACAGAGCTCCTCCAATATATTTAATCCTGATATGAGGGGAAGTATCTTTAATTCAAGTCAAAATGCAATATTTTTGTCAGTCTGTCTAGTCATACTTTACTATGTATACAAAAGGACAAGAGGGTTTATCCATCAAATCTAGGTTTGTTCCTGAACCTAGTGTATGGTTAGGTATTCCAAATGAAAACCTTTACATCAATGCATAAACTTAATTTGAGAATAATGTATTTCATTTTGTGTTTAATGATGTGGTAATTTTAGTTTTACTGTGATTTTAATATCAGGATTTCTTTTGAATTTACATTTACTGAGTTTAATGGAACATATGAATTCACGACATCTAGATTTACTTGTTTACTAGAATTGTGAATCTATGAAAATTATATATTTGAAAACAAAAAACATCAATCTTCCATTACAAAGTCAGAAAGAATCTATTTCAAAATAAAATAAAATGGAAATATGAAGAGAATTTACAGCAAGCAAAACATATTTGAAACTTTCGCAGAAATTACTTTAAGTTACAGGTAAATATTTATTTTCAACCTTCTACTAAAAAGTAACAACAATTTTTTTATTTTAAAATTGTCAAACCTAGTTTCTTTGAACTAAGTAATAAGAAATGGTGAATCGAACTGTACTTGTATAGTTTCCCATTCTTTATTTAGAGAAAACTATTAAGGCTTTGTCTTAGCTTGGCCTAGTAAGCTCAAATCCAACATCACTTTCATAAAAGTAACTTCTTTATTTATTACTTTTGACATTGCAAACTTTCTATGCAACTCCATATAAAATGTAAAAGGCTGGTAATAAACATTTGGTTAAATTATATCAAAACAATAAGAAACTTTATACGAATAAAAGTTACGGAAATGTTACTCTCTAAATGCTTAAAATTTCCACTGCTTGGCATTTGAGTATGGCCTTGAATCTAAATATGACATTCATTCTAAATCCGTTAAAATGTTAGTTAGATAACTATTACTAAAATGTCATTAGTAAAATTGCTGATGAGAAAATATTCAAAAATGGAATTAAATATTTCCCGAATTAGGTATAAAAGATGTATCTAAAGATTATTAAACTTTGCATTTCTGAATTTTGAATAATATTTAACTGTAGGCAAAATATGTAGATGAACAATAAATACTGAATAAAAGTAGATATTACCTTTTCAAAACTGTAATTGTCACCCTTTTGGTTGGAACATCCACGTCTCGGAATCAAACTGGAACTGCAGTACCTAAATAATCTAAAATAATAATATCCGTTCCTATCAGTAGTAGTATCCTTTCAAAATTCTCGAAGGTCCGCCAAATTCCCGGAATGTCCACCTAATATTATTGAAGCTTCGAATTCCCGGTAGTTACACCTAATATTCTTGAAGATCCATCGCATGCCCGGAATGTCCACCTATATTGAAGATCCGTCGAATTCCCGGTAGGTACACCTAATTCTGATATCAATATCCAAAACAATCTGGCTATACTACTAACAAATTAACAATAATCTAAAACCACGCCTCAAATATCTGCAGGGTAAATCTAAGAACAATGTATCAACAAATTCGAACTATTTTTGAAACTATTTCTTACTAATAAAAATTGTAAGTACGATTTAAAATGGATGGGTGACCGCTTCTCACGTCTGACTCGAACTAGCTTAAAAGTAGTACAAAAGTTCCGCAACAAGATAAATAATTTCTGGATATCAACATGTCGTGCTACTACACCACCGAATTTGCTATGGAGGAATAAGTGCGTCTACATTTTTTAATTAATCTCCGAACTTTTATTTTACATACCAAATTGAATGTAGATTAACTTATCGCTCAAATTTACACTAACCTATTGAAATAACGTCATACCAAAACGTACCCTCCGACGCACAAAATCCTGAAACAATCCTACTCTGCAAAATAACCAACAACTATATCGCAGTCCCGTGACCTAACGAGAAACTATCCCGCAGAAGAAAGTGTAAATAATTTAAACGAAATCGAACCTACAACCTAGCTCACGCACTATGAGTACCGAAGGCTCTAACCAAATGCACCTACGAGGCAAAGCGCGCAACGTACTACCTATCGTTCCGTACCCGCACGTCGTGGCTATAACTACCTACCGTTCCGTACTTTTATTTTCGCTCAAACAAAATATAATTTCTTAAAAATAGGTACACTTAAATCACAGCTTCACACAGATACAATATAATAAAACGTATGGAAAATTCCTGAAAATGTACACATAAAATTATCGTAGGTAGAACTCACAATCCGAAGTAAAAATGTAGAATGTAGAAATATACTCGGAGAAAGCTAAATGATGTAGAACCAGAATATCACAGATTTTAACCAACATACTACTAGATTCTAACTTATGAAAAATGTGAATTTCATTTACGTAATTACAATGACTAGGAAACAATATGGCAGACACGGCTTAGTACCGACGCTCATACTCATACACTTTTTCTTACGTTACGTGATTACAAAACTTTATATTTCACTGTTATATTCTGTGTCTACGAAATATAAGGAAAGATCTGACCAGATAAATAGCTGCAGACACGATGGTACCACCAGCACCCGTCGCCTTCCCTGGAACCAAGAAGCCTCTTCCTAGTTGCGACCGTCGCTCCCGGCGCCTTTCCAAAAAGTGCCCCAACCACATGTTTTTCCAAGGAAGCGTCTGTGTAAACCGACAAAATTACGATTACCACGGAATGCTTGAAAATCGCTAATGAATCAAAACTTTTATAATTCGTCGAGTAATAACCAATGGTAGCAATTTGTAGTTACAAAAATCATGACTTAACCAATAGAATTTCACACCTGTCACTGTCGCTTATAAGAGAACAAAAAGGGACGGCAACAATCTCAGCCAAGATTTTTCCAACACTACCCTCCACGAATCAATAGCATTGGCTCCCGGATTCGAACCTGAAGTTAGCCTAGGAGGTTAGCTGTAAAAGTATTCTAATTTGAGAACAGATGGCGCTTTTCCCATTTATTACAAAATTAAGGATTTTACGTAAAATACATGAGATATTAATTCTAAAATTATTATATTGTTTATTTTTTACTTCCCACCATTTATTTAATCAGAAGTTTGATCAAATTTCGCAACAGTTCCGTGAAACTACTTCCATGTTGGACGAGGAGTGAAAGAAAAACATAGAATGTGCCAGCTACATCCTATGAATTTTAGCGTGGCGCTGCTAGTCGGAAAAAATATCAAATATATGATATGAACAACCATAGACCTTCCACGTAATACAATGAGTTTTTATCTTAGGGTCATTTTGTATAGCGATTCTATGTATTTACATGGAACAAGGAGTTTTATATTGTATGATCTTGACGGTCTAGTTAGTTCCTTTTTTCGCCACTCTCAATACACCATAAACGCGGAGAGGTACTGTAATTCTTACAGACAGTGATGAATAAACTTGTCAGTCATTTGATTTACATTATTTTTGTTTCGTTTTATTGTTAATGGTATTTGATGTTTACTATATTTTGACAAATATTTAAACCGTATTTTATAATGGACAATATTTAAATTAAATGGATTAACAAGCAATATTGTTAACAAAATAGCAAGTTTATTTCTGAATGCTATTGGTTCATATTTGAATAATCAAAATACTATATTCAAGTTTATTTTAATTTATGAACATGATCGTTATTTTTCGAACAATATTCAACTAAGTACTAATCTGAAAGTTTGTAAACTTTTGTTTACTTGCAGATTCTCTTCTCGCGGTAATCATACAACTATCTGACCAATAAGAGCTCAGATGCGATTTCGTCTGAAATGGCGCAAAATTCAAAATGTCTTAAATCGATTTTAGATGAATTGTAATTTTACGAATAGATAATTTTTATCCAATCAAACTATTTATAGGAAATATTATATTTGTGGGGTGACGGTGCGCCTAAACATGAAGGCGTATCGTTACATCCGACCCCCAATTTACTGGAGTTGACTTAAAACTTCAACGGAGGAAAATTCTCTTGACTCAAAATTGAGATCCACAAATATAATCAGTTAGAAAAATTTTCATTGACACTTTTCCCAGAATGTATTTTGTGTGGTGTGTATTTTAAACCAAAAGGTCAGCAAATAGTTACATGGATTGAATCCCCAAGCTTTAAACATTTAGTCATGAATAAAAATCTCCTTCCCAAGGGCAACAAGTCTCTGCCGAGGAACCGGAAGGCCAGTCGACCCTGTGATCTCATCTGTTCAGTCCAACCATGTATTGAAATTAAACCAATATACGAATGACCCTGGTCAAAGAATGAAAGTGTTGCATTTACTAGTTCCAGTCATTTAAATCCAACTGACAAAACGTTCTACTCAAAAATCTCAACCCAAAATAAAAATTACTAACCTTTCGGAGAATGTAACAAATAAAACTGTTCCTACCAAACTCTTAACTCATCAGACGAATAATCAACTTATTTTGATGATTATTCGGACAAAATACAAAGCCAAGCAAAGGAACAGGCTTATTTGCAGTGTGCCTATAGTTGGAGCGAATTATGAAATACAGATAAAACCTGTTAATGTTATAACTGAATCAAAACATTGTATGATTCAAGTCATTGAATTTACCCCTAACACCAAATTTCATAAAACCTCATTATGTACCGTGTAGTGTGTCATGGTTAAAATGTCAATGAAAAGTATCCTAGACTCTGATTCCATTATTTATCTATGCTTTTCTCTCTGGCTTAAGTCTAATCTTTGATTTCAAAGACAGAGATTCGCCTTAGCTTATCTTTCATAATCATCACAATACAACCTCTTATGATCATTCCACAATCGTCCCATATATTCTGCATAGACAAGTTAGCAGAACTTTTGTCAGGATATAAAATGTTCGTTATTTTTTTTATTCAAAATAGACAATTTTCCTCATCTTAAATCAATTATAAAATGCAAAAATTCCGCAAATAACCAAACTGTTACGCTGAAAGTATTTATCACAAAAGTTCCTAGTTCCATTTGTATGAAATACGGATTTTATTGACTGTTAAGTCGCAAATATATCACAGAATCCCCAAGTTCAACCCTTACACTTTCAATCGACAATTTCATAGCATCTTTTCAATAGTCAAGCTTAAATAAATAATGGGAAGTATCATTTAAATTACACTATGAATATATTTACTATTTCCTCAATTTTATAAATAAATTATAAAAGAAATTGTACATCCTTCCAAAAGTGAATTTGTGTTGTGTGTGTGTGTAATGTGACTAAAAATGTTAACAACCATGACTCCAATTTGAAATCTGAAATCTTTGATTACCTCAAGTTAATGAACAACAATGTATCGCGCAGGATTAAATCACACCGTGTGCAAGGCGCTGAGGTTGTGCTAAGTCTCAACGTACTAGAAGAGTAGTACTTATACAATCCACATCAATACTCGTCTTTATTCTGCATTGGAATGGTGATCGTTAGATAAGATGATACCCCTACGTTACACAATGCAGATACCCTATATGCTTGATATCTTGCCGGGCATATTGATCAAGGTAAACTCTTCAAATCCCAATTCGAAGTTATTTCGTTAACACCTTAGCTTGATGTAAGTGTGGGGAAAAGCATTAGCCTCATAGCATCAGCCTGAGAACTGCGTGTGAGTAGAAAAATATATGAAACACCTGTTAAACACAGAAATGACTGCTGTCCTAATCCTAACTTCTACTTTTCATATAAATTTCGTTGTTGTGTGTGGTGTAGTTTTTAGAAGGACACACAATAACTTGTAGTCAAAGTAGGTAAGCTATGATATTTACCAGAGCCCTGCTTACATCTCCTTTCAAACTTATTAATAAAATAAATATTTAATAAACATAAATAATAATAATACATAAATTATAATAATACATTCATCAATCTTTCAATCCCCTTTTATTGGCCACCTTACTCTGATCTGCGCCACTCAAATAAACATCACAGCCACATCTACTTGACCACTGATAAACAAATTTAGAATTATTGAAATGCATGTAATAAATTGTGTTTTTTTTTTTTTGCATTCTTATTGGAAATATCCATCTGTTCCCAAATCAAAATACGTATTTTAAAATTCGCAAATGATAACTCCAAACTTATCAACTAAAACACTTAGGGTTAGTGAGATTAAACATTAAACACAGAAATTACGCCAATCGCTATTAGAACGTTGCCTTTTCTAAAATATAGGAATATGAAAATATTTACGCCGCAACTTTTGCTTTTTCTAAAATAATAAACTTATCATGAAAATTATTGAATGAAGCAACGTATCTTTTACGCTATTGCACTAATACTAGGTATTATTTTAAAACTAAGTTAGTACTTATGAACTAAGGACAAACACGTTTGTAGCAAGCAGTGTGGCGCCCAAGACAAAGGAATGTAGAGAAATCCTGAGGGTTTGGAGAAACCCAAAACAGATTAACCCGCTCCGAACCATGAGACCCCAGCACTCTTGCCCAAATATTTTTTTTTTCTTTTTCTAACTACTATTACGCTTACGCTTGTTTTACGCTAATGTCAAAATATAACCGTTTCAGTGGTCTACTAACTACTTCCGTGGTCTAGTGGTCCGAGCCATGGGCTCTCGATCTGGAGGTCCTCGGTTCGATTCCCAGGGAGAAGAATGACATTGTGTTGTTGTTTCTAGTTTGGTTAGGACATTGCAGACTGAATCACCCAATTGTTCGAAAAGTAAAAGGATTCCGTGCTTCGGAGGGCACGTTAAGCCGTCGGTCTGAATCACCTGATTGTCCGAAAAGTAAAAGGATTCCGTGCTTCGGAGGGCACGTTAAGCCGTCGGTCCCGGTCGCTGTCATTGATAGTGGTCGTAACACAAACCATGTCAGAGGTCTATTTGCTGTGCTATAAGGCGGTTTAAAATTCTGACATCAGGGTTCATCGGGTCGATCGACTTGATACCCATACGACAGAAGAAGAGGTTTCCGAGTAGTGTCGCGCTCGCTTCGCTCGCGTCATGTTAACGGTTTAGCTTTACTACGTCGCGTTCGCCTCGCTCGCGTAACATATTGATTTAATTTTCGTGTTGTATTACCGTCGATTTGCTCGCCTTTTCAAGTGTCCTCTGTAAAATGCAGTTTCACTAAAATGTCTGGGTTTTTTTTTTTAGGGATTTTAAGATATTACGCAATCGCTTATTATGTTTATCACAAAATTTTACGCTGTACTTTATGTAGAGAAAAACTGTTATCAAATTAATTACGCGCAAAAATGCCTTAGAAACTAAACCTTCTAAACCCATTACTTAATTCAAACATGAGAAATAATTATATTTGTTGATGAAATCTGAAAATAATTAATTAATTAAAATAGGTACACAAATAAAATAATTAAAATGTTAAAATCCTGGAAATTCAAAACCGATAAATCCTTCTATAAACAACGATGTATTTTTCCTGAAATCGCTTAAAAATAAAACATTTGTCCTAAACAACACCAACTCTAACACTCAACTTTCTGAAACACGTAACAGAAAGACATAGAAGAAGCTCCAAAAAATCTCATCGTACGTTTACGAATGAGCTCTGCCAAATCTGCTACAATTGTCTAAGAAAATAATTGGATGACTCAAAAAAATGTATAAAATTAAATAAATGTAAATGGTTTTTTTTTTTAAAGAATGCAAAGCCTATTTATTGTACATCTGCTACTACTACAACTAAATGATTTGTTAATTTTGGTTGGTTTTATTGGCACTGGAACTAACTTAATTAAAAATTTATTTGATTTAAGCCAATTCAAATAACCTAAGATAAGTTAATCGCGTCATGAAAGAATGAAATATAAATATTCAGCTAAATTATCGAAGTTGCATAGAATGTAAATATACGTTTTATCAATTTATGAATAAAAATAATACAATAGTAAATAAACAAAATAACTAATTAATTGTAAGTATTTGCAACAGAAAACAGAAGTAATTCATAAGTTTTAAATATTGGCAAAAGGAAACCCAAAATTAAGCATAACAACCGGAAACAATTTGCTGTGATTAAATGTTATCTACTAACGATTTAGAAAAACTTATTGTAATTTTACGTGACTGAATCGACTTATTTGTTTATTGCCTTGTAAAACTTAAAATGTAGCCTAATTTTGACACAAGCAACACTAAATTTTTTAATTAAACATACTATAACCATGAGAATTATGATGTTGTTGAATTAATTAGACGTAGGTATACGATTAAATTTCAAATTGAAACATCGCGTTTGTGTACTTTCGCTACTCATCTATCTTTAATGACATCTAAAAATACTCAAAAGAACTAAAAATGTTTTAAGAAATCTAGGCTTGACATCGATTTGTTTATTAAAGTAGAAGGTTACTGTTTTAAAATTACACATTTAAGAATACTAGCTTATTTTCATGGAAGTGTGTTAAGACTTAAATTTACTTTTATAACTTAACGACCCCCATAGTCTACTTACGACCCCCAAAGTTTACTAACGACCCCCAATTTATTAGACATTTTGTCTGTAGGTATTTTTTTTCAAAATGTATTGTTATGTTAATATAAATGGCAGTGTAAAACAATAAAATCATGATTATTAAGGTAATGTAAACTAGTTACTTATGAAATCTAAACAATCCGCATGAAAAGTTTACAACCCTGGAAAAATATAAATAAAAACATAAAATTCATAACATCTAATACGCTAAAATACCATTCTTGTCACTCCGTTTTCACGAACAACAATTTGTGGTTACAAAAATAACCACGTAAAAGTAAAAATGAAACCAATTCCGCAGCAAGTCAAAATCTGATTCTGGAACTGAAAAAAAAAGAACAACTGGGAAGATCCGTGCTCTACGTCTAAATAAAATCGTAATCCTAGTAACGCAAAAACAAAATAAACGTGCTGAAAGCCTATACTCTCTAATCTAAACGTCAAAATGATAGTAAATGTAGTCAAATGTTATAGGAACATTAGCAAAATTTAAATAAAATGACACAAAAAATCATAGTTTCAAGATATTTAAGTCCGTAGTAACACGAAAAACGATATTATCCTGGTCACGGCACCAATTTGTAACATTTACCCTACCCTAACCTAGCCCTATTTTTTTTTTAACCCTAATTAAGAAAAGAGAAGTAAAAGAAATTAAGAAAAGTTAAATGTTGAAAATTTAAAGGACGATTTTTTGTAAAAGTAAAGATGAAATTTAAGATACGAAAACTTTAATTAAAATTCTTCAGTTGCAAGAAAATCACTTCAAGGAAATAATTATTAACTACACTTAAACGCGACACTAATCGTAGATAGAGCACGGATCCATCAGACACGATTCCCAGAAGGCTGGACATGGACAAGGCTGAAGACACTGTAAATAGAAGAAAAGAAAGAACTTAAAGTAACAGAATTGGTTTCAATTTAATGAGATTAGTATTTGGCCAAATGAACGTCTAGTAGTATAATAGGACCTAAAGTTGCGAATCGCTGTTGTAACCCCTGAACTTTAATGACTCGAATGGTATAACCTACTTTGCCTAATGATAGTTAAATAGAATAGAAAATACTAAACTTACGAAAGTGATGATGAAGATGAATAGAATAAAAATAATCCTAATACTTAGTAAACGTTCAACAATAAAGAAGACTTAGAGGGTGAGGAAGACTAATAATCTTAGCATTCAAATATATTGTAAGAAATTTGCTGTTTCAAACAAGATAAAACTATAACAGCATTTTTGTGTTTTTGGTAAAGCCGGGGCACCGCCCTTTCCCGCCACCGTGCAGTGCTCCTCGTCAGCCAGACTCTGGACAGAGCTCCTCCAATATATTTAATCCTGATATGAGGGGAAGTATCTTTAATTCAAGTCAAAATGCAATATTTTTGTCAGTCTGTCTAGTCATACTTTACTATGTATACAAAAGGACAAGAGGGTTTATCCATCAAATCTAGGTTTGTTCCTGAACCTAGTGTATGGTTAGGTATTCCAAATGAAAACCTTTACATCAATGCATAAACTTAATTTGAGAATAATGTATTTCATTTTGTGTTTAATGATGTGGTAATTTTAGTTTTACTGTGATTTTAATATCAGGATTTCTTTTGAATTTACATTTACTGAGTTTAATGGAACATATGAATTCACGACATCTAGATTTACTTGTTTACTAGAATTGTGAATCTATGAAAATTATATATTTGAAAACAAAAAACATCAATCTTCCATTACAAAGTCAGAAAGAATCTATTTCAAAATAAAATAAAATGGAAATATGAAGAGAATTTACAGCAAGCAAAACATATTTGAAACTTTCGCAGAAATTACTTTAAGTTACAGGTAAATATTTATTTTCAACCTTCTACTAAAAAGTAACAACAATTTTTTTATTTTAAAATTGTCAAACCTAGTTTCTTTGAACTAAGTAATAAGAAATGGTGAATCGAACTGTACTTGTATAGTTTCCCATTCTTTATTTAGAGAAAACTATTAAGGCTTTGTCTTAGCTTGGCCTAGTAAGCTCAAATCCAACATCACTTTCATAAAAGTAACTTCTTTATTTATTACTTTTGACATTGCAAACTTTCTATGCAACTCCATATAAAATGTAAAAGGCTGGTAATAAACATTTGGTTAAATTATATCAAAACAATAAGAAACTTTATACGAATAAAAGTTACGGAAATGTTACTCTCTAAATGCTTAAAATTTCCACTGCTTGGCATTTGAGTATGGCCTTGAATCTAAATATGACATTCATTCTAAATCCGTTAAAATGTTAGTTAGATAACTATTACTAAAATGTCATTAGTAAAATTGCTGATGAGAAAATATTCAAAAATGGAATTAAATATTTCCCGAATTAGGTATAAAAGATGTATCTAAAGATTATTAAACTTTGCATTTCTGAATTTTGAATAATATTTAACTGTAGGCAAAATATGTAGATGAACAATAAATACTGAATAAAAGTAGATATTACCTTTTCAAAACTGTAATTGTCACCCTTTTGGTTGGAACATCCACGTCTCGGAATCAAACTGGAACTGCAGTACCTAAATAATCTAAAATAATAATATCCGTTCCTATCAGTAGTAGTATCCTTTCAAAATTCTCGAAGGTCCGCCAAATTCCCGGAATGTCCACCTAATATTATTGAAGCTTCGAATTCCCGGTAGTTACACCTAATATTCTTGAAGATCCATCGCATGCCCGGAATGTCCACCTATATTGAAGATCCGTCGAATTCCCGGTAGGTACACCTAATTCTGATATCAATATCCAAAACAATCTGGCTATACTACTAACAAATTAACAATAATCTAAAACCACGCCTCAAATATCTGCAGGGTAAATCTAAGAACAATGTATCAACAAATTCGAACTATTTTTGAAACTATTTCTTACTAATAAAAATTGTAAGTACGATTTAAAATGGATGGGTGACCGCTTCTCACGTCTGACTCGAACTAGCTTAAAAGTAGTACAAAAGTTCCGCAACAAGATAAATAATTTCTGGATATCAACATGTCGTGCTACTACACCACCGAATTTGCTATGGAGGAATAAGTGCGTCTACATTTTTTAATTAATCTCCGAACTTTTATTTTACATACCAAATTGAATGTAGATTAACTTATCGCTCAAATTTACACTAACCTATTGAAATAACGTCATACCAAAACGTACCCTCCGACGCACAAAATCCTGAAACAATCCTACTCTGCAAAATAACCAACAACTATATCGCAGTCCCGTGACCTAACGAGAAACTATCCCGCAGAAGAAAGTGTAAATAATTTAAACGAAATCGAACCTACAACCTAGCTCACGCACTATGAGTACCGAAGGCTCTAACCAAATGCACCTACGAGGCAAAGCGCGCAACGTACTACCTATCGTTCCGTACCCGCACGTCGTGGCTATAACTACCTACCGTTCCGTACTTTTATTTTCGCTCAAACAAAATATAATTTCTTAAAAATAGGTACACTTAAATCACAGCTTCACACAGATACAATATAATAAAACGTATGGAAAATTCCTGAAAATGTACACATAAAATTATCGTAGGTAGAACTCACAATCCGAAGTAAAAATGTAGAATGTAGAAATATACTCGGAGAAAGCTAAATGATGTAGAACCAGAATATCACAGATTTTAACCAACATACTACTAGATTCTAACTTATGAAAAATGTGAATTTCATTTACGTAATTACAATGACTAGGAAACAATATGGCAGACACGGCTTAGTACCGACGCTCATACTCATACACTTTTTCTTACGTTACGTGATTACAAAACTTTATATTTCACTGTTATATTCTGTGTCTACGAAATATAAGGAAAGATCTGACCAGATAAATAGCTGCAGACACGATGGTACCACCAGCACCCGTCGCCTTCCCTGGAACCAAGAAGCCTCTTCCTAGTTGCGACCGTCGCTCCCGGCGCCTTTCCAAAAAGTGCCCCAACCACATGTTTTTCCAAGGAAGCGTCTGTGTAAACCGACAAAATTACGATTACCACGGAATGCTTGAAAATCGCTAATGAATCAAAACTTTTATAATTCGTCGAGTAATAACCAATGGTAGCAATTTGTAGTTACAAAAATCATGACTTAACCAATAGAATTTCACACCTGTCACTGTCGCTTATAAGAGAACAAAAAGGGACGGCAACAATCTCAGCCAAGATTTTTCCAACACTACCCTCCACGAATCAATAGCATTGGCTCCCGGATTCGAACCTGAAGTTAGCCTAGGAGGTTAGCTGTAAAAGTATTCTAATTTGAGAACAGATGGCGCTTTTCCCATTTATTACAAAATTAAGGATTTTACGTAAAATACATGAGATATTAATTCTAAAATTATTATATTGTTTATTTTTTACTTCCCACCATTTATTTAATCAGAAGTTTGATCAAATTTCGCAACAGTTCCGTGAAACTACTTCCATGTTGGACGAGGAGTGAAAGAAAAACATAGAATGTGCCAGCTACATCCTATGAATTTTAGCGTGGCGCTGCTAGTCGGAAAAAATATCAAATATATGATATGAACAACCATAGACCTTCCACGTAATACAATGAGTTTTTATCTTAGGGTCATTTTGT